>VZTT01064957.1:0-16368 GCA_013400855.1 Buphagus erythrorhynchus | reverse complement strand
CCTGGCCTTGGGCACTGCCAGGGATCCAGGGGCAGCCACAGCTGCTCTGGGCACCCTGTGCCAGCCCTGCCCACCCTGCCAGGGAACAATTCCATCCCAATCTCATCTAAATCTCTCCTTCTTCAGTTTAAAGCCATTCCCCTGTTGTTGTGTCATTATCCTGAATCACTGCTGTCTAATCAATTTAATGCTAATCTTAGTCAAGCACAGAATTCCTTTCTTTCTTGAAATAAGCTCTCCAACAGGTTTAGGATCTATGCTGCAGTGTAAAAGCATTAAAAAATGTGCTTTTTCAAGGTTTATAACTCCTCTTTTAACCTTACAGAAGCTCAAACAATGTAGTTACAAACACAGGGTCACCCCTCCACACACCCCTGAGCACAGCACAGAGGGGAAGAGTTTTCCATGGCAAGGTCCTTGCCTGGAATTTGGTGGGGAAAAAGGTTTGAGGTGCAATTTCCTGTGGAATATGGACTGCAGTAAAATCAGCCCATTTGCCAGTCTGACTCCCATTGAAATGGAGAACGTTTTATTTTGCCTACATATGAAAATCTACACTCTTCTCACAGAGAATAATATTTGATGAACTCGTAGCTCCTTTAGAACTCTCCCTGTATGCCAGGGCTTTTTCCCTTCCTTGCAATAATCTGCTCAAATGCAGAAGTGTCAGGGAGGTTTTGGACAGATAAATTATCTTTAAACTCCATTGGGGCTGAGCATGATCCACTGTAAATGTGTCTGCTTCCATTTGCCTCTCCAGCACAGCTCCTGAGACACGGAGCAGGCAACTGAAAAAAAAGCAAGGGAGAGTGTTAAAATTTTTATTTGCTATCAGCTATGACACCATGGAAACATTTGTGTTTGAAATCAGAGGTGTTGGGAACACCAAAAGGACGGAAAAATCTGGTGTAGCATGAAGGATAATGACACTGAATTTGTGGTTTGTGTTTTATTTAGGAAGTATTTAAGTGATTGACAGATACTATTCTTAGAAACTTTCTGATATTAATCCACATACACCTGGATCCTCTTCAGCTCAAAGGCACTTGGTAAAACATCATAGATTTGTGGGGGTCTCCTTGCTTATTTGGTGGGAGATCAGCTCCCTTTGCATTTCCATTTCAAGTTTCCTTGGGTTCACACTGCAAAGAGAAACCTCTGCAGGGGTTTCAGGAGGATGCTCCAACATTCCTGTAATCACAGAGCAAGGAGGTTCTGGATAGTTCTAATACAGTTCTGCAGACAGTCCTGCAGTTCTAGGTAGTGTCTAATGGAGATAAGAGGAATGTTATCCTTTGGACTCACTCCACTGTGCTGCTTTTTGTCCAGATCAGTGTTCACAGGATTTTATTCTGTTTAGATGCTGCTCCAGTGTCATTTTTAAGGCCAAGTTGCCACAGCCTGCTCGGGTCCCCTCCTTGGGGTACAGGTTGCACAAAGACTCTTTTTTCCTTTTCTTTTTGTCTCTGTATCTAAGATCTAACTGCATTTTGGATTTGGGAAGCATGAGGTGTGGGAAGAGAGCAATACCAAATATATTTGATGTGGAGAAACAGAAGAGGCAGGATCAGACAACTTTCCCCAAGCTGAACTGCTGCTCATGATAATTCTATTTTTCCATTAATATCTATTTTTTCTGTGATGACTTTGATAGTCTTCTCTCCCAGCTGCACATTTTCCCAGAGGATTTGGGAGCATCTGCCTTCCTGGCTTGAGCTTTCCAGTACCCTGACCTGGGGAAATGCTGTTTTGGGGGTGCTGAAGGCACCAGGCTTCACTCTGAGCCAGAAAAGACTTGGTGATTAATGGAAAAATTGATCCTTCTCTTTGGTTGTGGAGTTTTGGTGGCTTTTCTTGGATTTTAATTGGTTGGTGAAATGTTTTTGGTAAGGGAAGCTGTTCTGAGATCTGAACTCTGTTCCCAAAGAGAGAGAAAAAAAGTCTGAAATATTTTTAAAGAAGCTTTCCTAGGAAAAAAAAAATCTCAATTTGCTTAATTTTGGTCTAGAAAAACAGACTGAAAAAATCCCCAACCAGCAGCCTGAGCCCTTAGAATGGCACCACTGAACTGGGACATTTCTGGAGGTGTTGTCACTCGCCAGGATTTCCATTCCAGCTGCATCCTGAGGATTTACTCACGTTAAAAATCATCTGAAACTAGTGATGTGTAAATACCAAAGGCAGGCTCTGGGACTGTGCACGTGGAAAAACCTGAAGGGAGGATTCTGAGGGGATCTGAACTTTCCATGACCTGCTACCTGTTAATGACAGCTTGGCTGAGCTCTGAATCTGCTCCTGATCTTAGGAGGAGATCAAAATGGAAGGAACAAAATGTTAATTATTTTATATGTAAAATAAGAAATCTTGACTAATATTAAAAATCCTGATGTCAATGTAAGAATCTATTACAAAATAGATTATTGCATATTATTATGTATTACATTATTGTATATGTATATGTATATGTATATATTACATTATTATATATGTATATATATTACAGAAATGTTCAGTGTTAAGTATACTATGAACATAATAGAAGTCTTTAAAAGGTGAAACTACAGCAATGTAAAGAAAGTTTTGCCCCCTTCAAAATAAATTCTTTACCTATAAAAGTGATTGTAATTTACACTATTTTGGTCGTTCATGATCAAATATCACTGGCTGTGTTGTTCAAACCACACCAAGTGTTTATTTCTGATATAAATATATGTAATATTCTATTATTCCCTCATTCTGGGGAGGTGTGAGATCTCATCTTGGGAAGAGCTGGATGCAGTAAAAATTCCCCAGAGCAGCCCAGGCCCTGTGTGTGCCAGTGGGGCTGCACAGGGGAGGGCAGCAGGGTAATTTTTCCATCAATCTCTGCCATCCCTGAGCGTGTGGGGCTCTGGCAGCTGCAGGAACAGCTGCACCCCAGGTCCATTGTCCTTGTCACCACCCCACAGCCTATTCATGGCACTCTCAGGGCTTGCAAACTGCGTGGTAGGAGTAAAAAACTGGAATATTCTAAATGCCACTGGCTCATTAGGCAGCGCTTCCCACAATGATATCTAATTTTTGAGAGTTCACTTGGCACAAGAAAAGGCGTTTGCAATGGGACAAGTGTTCCACAGCTTTGAAATGCCAGCAGCATCCTCCCAGCCAGCACAGGGGGAGGAGAGCTCTGCACAGATGGATGCAACTGCTCCCTCTGCTCCCTGGCCCCACTTCTGGGGGGAGAATTGGCCTCTGTGGCCAAGACAATAATTCCTGGAGATGCAGGAGCAGGAGATGCCACAGGAGGATGGGGAAGGTGCAGGATTTTCTGTCCTGTGCCTGATCCCACAGATAGTATGAAATGGGATCTCTGGTGTACCTGTCATCCTGCACGCCTGGAATTCCAGGATTTAAGCTCCACCTTCCTCCTGGCTGAATTTTTCTGTTTGCTGGTTCCTTAACAGTTTTGTGCCTTGCAGATTTTGAGATTTTCACAAAAAAGAGCTGGACTTGTCCAAGGCATGTGGAGTCCAGGCTAGTGGCTCTGCTGCAGATGGGATTTTTATTTAATTAAAAGAGGAAAAGAAGGTGCTGGAGACCTTTGTAAATAAATAACTTTTGAAGGGGAAGAAAAAAAGATTTTAGCTCCTGGGTTAGAAGCTTTCCAATCTAAATTTCATCATCTCAGGAGGCTGAGCCTTGCTTTGCCCCCTTCCTCTTTCTTCAGTGGATTGAAGATATTTAATAAATTCCAGCATTCTTTTCATCAGGTTAAGCACCTGCTAAGCTTTCTGTAGGGTTTTATTTTGGTGCTGCATATCAAACCAAACTCTGTAGGCACTCCTCCTTTTCCAAACTCATCATTTTGATGCAGTATTTGGGCTGCAGAGTTCTCGTGGGTTTGATGAGTGTATTTGGCTTGGCAGTTGTAGGAGCCATATGGAGCCCTGCTGAAAGCTGAGACAGGCTCGAGACTTGGGGAGATACTGGGAAAAAAACTAAAATCTGACACAGCTGCTACTTCTACTTGGAAATTGGAGAGAATTTCTTACATGGCACTGAACCTCAAATCTACACAGCAGTAGTGAAGAATTAATTGAACTGGAATATATTGAAATTTATATTTCAATATATAGCAGAGTGCTGCATTTGCAGTTCCTCTGCTTAAAGGTTGTTTCAGTTCTTTCTGTATGAACTTCATTCATTATAAATTCATTTATTATAACTTCATGGCAACCTTCAGTGTTTTACTCCAAGCAATGACAGAATTAGTATTTGCTTTATATAATTACACAATGTGGACAGTGTTGGTTAACAATGCTTTTTACTTATTTATAGTAAATTTATTTCCTCTTCCCCTTCCTTTTTTTTTTCTTTTTTTTTTTTTTTTTGAGTATTTCTGGCTCAGAAAAAAATGAGAAGCTGCTGAATCCCAAAGACTCTTTACTGACATGTAGCTGCTCTTATCTGTTCCACCCCTCTCTTCTCTGGAAATAAATTCTCTGTTCCACAATAAGGTCCAGTCTGAGCTGAGAGCAAAACTCTGATGATGTCATAAGCATTAAAGAAATTTAAAAAGGAGGTGTTTGGGTCTGAGGCACAGAAAAACAAAGTGGTGATGCTTTGGGATTTCCTGTCACTGGTTGTTGGTATCTCCTGCCCCCTCATTTTCTTTGAATCTTCCTGAAAATTGGGCAGACATGAATGGTATGCCTGAATAATGTATATAAGCAAAATAAACGGAGAGAATTATAGTTGTATAGTATTTGCAGCTACTGAAAGACACTAAAAACCCGTTTTTATTTGGGTAAACTCACCCACGTTTGTAGGATTTCACACTTCCCACCAGCAAGATTGCTTCTGTTGCATGTTGGTGCTGTTATTTTACACATATATCAAAACAACTATTGCCATGTGTCCCCTAATGTTATGGATATTAAAATGCAGCAGAATATTTTTACTCTTCTGTAGTGATCTAGTGTATGGAATAATTACAGAGCATTCAGAGTTATGGGTTAGGTCTTAATCTTCCAAATTTACTCTTTCATTTTGAGAATATAAATGAAATATTGGACTTGTGACAGCAAGGAAGCAAAGCTCTAGCAAAGCTCTAATAACTTCTGAAAATAAATATGTGTGTGTGTGTTGTATGGCATAGAAGTGGAGCATCTGTGATCCAGCTTAGCTGAGAGCCAAAGGGGATCACAGGGATGGCTGATTTTGCCACTTCAGAGGGTGATTATTCCTCTGAGGAAGAGGATGTGGCACATGGATAGATCAGATATTAGGAAAAATTCTTGAAGGAGCTGATGAAGAGGAGCTGCTTTGAACAGACTGGGCCTTAAGAAAGAGGAAGTGTGAATGTTACCTGTGAAACACCTGTGGAAAGGAGGGAATAAATGGGAATATTCATATGCACATGCCAGGGAAGGATCCTGCTGATGGAGGAATGTCTGTGATGTGTGCATTCACATCTAGAAATGAGTTTTTATTTTAAATAACACTCAGAATGGCTGGGCTGTGGGGAGCTGGTTCCTGGTTTTCTCTCTGTTGCAATGCTTGTTTTCCCATTTATAAACAGGAGGAGTGATGGTTGGCTCTCTTGTGGACAGCTTGAACATGATACCTGCAGAATTTAAGAGATAAGCACTTCCCCCTTACTTATTTTGTGTCATAAATTTATTTCTTCTGCTCCCTGGAGTTCTCTTTCTCCCTTCTTCATTCTCATCACTAAAAGCTTCTATTTTTTTTCCTTTATATATATATTTTTTTAAATGGAAAGTATGGAGCAAATTCCAAATGGCCTGTATTGTCTGACAACAGAAAGTTTTCCCTTCTTTTCCTGTTTCACTGTAATTTTTGTAGCTGTTTTCCTTCACACTCGGTATTTTTCAAATGAGCACTTTGAGAGGCACCTTGGTGAACTTGCCAGCCCTCCCCATGTACAGCTGTATGTGTTGACCAGAACATTTCCATGATGAATTTTGGCACATTCCAGAGACTCTCTAGAGCCCTGACCCTGGAATTTTTGTGTTTTCTGAAACCAGGATGGCCAAGGAAGGTGTCATCCTTCAGCCCCAGAGTAAGGATGAAAAGTTCACCTTGTCTTGTACTGAATCCTTCCTGCTAAATCTCCTGCTCTGAGTGGGAGTGTGCAGTAGAAAATTACCTTTATTAACAAAAGTGCAATGTCAAATGAATTTTTTTTTCCATTAAAACAGATTTTTCCCATTCCAAGGAGCTGAACCATCCCATCATGGTGTGCCCATGGTGTCTTCTGAAAGTGGATTTAGTCCAATGCATTCCCTCATCTCATTTCAGTTTAATTTCACCCCGATCTTGGGGATAATAAAGATGTTAATTATGCACATAAAAAGTAACGTGTCTTACTTTAATTAGTTAAGTGATCAGAAGCAGCAATATAAAAATATACAGTCTATATTTACCAAGCTGCTTTACTTAGAAAAAAGCCCAAAAATCCCCCACAAGCTGGTGCTGAAAGACACCCAACACAAATTAATTTATTTCCATGAAATAATTTTGCTTGTAAATCCACTGCTATTGCTTCCTTTTCAGATTTATTTCCTGGCTACTTATTTCTCCTTGATTAAAATATATCCTGATTAATGCTGAACTGAAAGGCTTTGACTGTTCAAGAACTGACATTGCAATGAGTTTTTCAACTTGCAAAATTGCCTGGAGAGGATCTGCTCCTTCAGATTGTGTTTTTTCCCCCCATGGTAGCCTGATTAGAATATCCAAACACATCTTTCCTCATGCACAGGCTCTCCTGCTCACTAAAAAAAAAAAAAATTTAGAATGATTATTCATCAAGGTGCACAAAATAGAAATATTTATGTGTCATGCAAAAGCATGGGAAATGTGTGTTCTGCTTCTCCCACTGAAAAATTCTGTGATTCTGGCCCTGCCAAAATCCATGTTTCTTATTTTCCAAGCTCAGCTTTGCCTGGTGAAGCAGACAGGATCACCTGGAGTGCATCAGCTTGGAGCAAGTGAGGGGATTAAAAACCCCAAAGCCTCAGATTTCAGAATTTACTGGCATAGAAAATGCTAATCAGCAGGGAATTCATTTACAGGGGTGCCAAGGAGACAATATTCAGGCTCTTTACTTAAGAAATGTGTAAGTAAATAAATAGAAACTCGATCCAGAATGCAAATTAGGGATCAATTATACAATTTATTGGGTGCTACACGGATTTAATTTGATGGCTTTAATCTGTGTTGCACTGGATATCAGGCAGGTCCTAAACAATGGGTGTCTTTCAGAGCATTAATGAACAAATTATTTATTTACCAGAAGATGTTTGGGAATGTTTCTCTTGGCAATCCTGCTGTGCTGTAAACCAATATATTCAAATATCTGCAGCCCCTTCCTGTTCTGGGGAAAGGTTTTTAATTCCCCTTGCTTGGTTGTCTCTTTAAGAAGAGTCATTATGCTCCATCACAATAAGAGCATTAAGACAAAGGAGATTTACAACATTTCTAATTATTGAACTTTACTAGAGAATAAAGCAGCAGGAAATAATTTCCTAATAACTGGCTTTCAACAGCTCTGCATTAAAGCTTAATGAGGTGATCCTTTACCTGAAAACACTCAGTTTTTAGATCAGAAAAATCCTGAATTGAAACTGGATTCCACCAGCAGCTCCTGCCTCCCCTGATCTTTTTTAGGAGGCATTGGTTTGGGAATTATTTGGGGAAAGTTGTTATTTTTGGGTAAAAGGACAAAAATATATGGAATTAATGGAGCTTGGATAGAAAACATCACCTGAGAATCTGCACCTTTATATTTAATTATCACAGTGATGTTTAAATCTGTTTGTCTGAACCAGGCTCTTGCTTTTCTTAAGGAAAATGCACTTTGCTCTGCTCTGCTGTCACTGGCAGTGAGTGCAGTCAAATTCCCACCATGCAGGGAATTTTGGGCAGCTGGTTCTGCCTGGGCAGGGCTGGGTGGCTGGGAATGGCTTTGGGCATCAAAAATTGGCCTCTAAATTCCAAGAGCTGGAGGCTCAGTGTCTTGTGCAAATTACTGAGTTATATCAGGGGTTTGTTTTTTGTTGTTTAATTTTGGGTTCTTTTTGGCATTTTGTGTGGTGTTTTTCTTATTGTTTTGTTTTCAAAAGTCACTTAATTCACCTGGCCAATCATTTCCCCAAGGAAATGTAAATTTGAGCAGCAATTGAAACATATTCTGGTGTCTCAGCCTGGAGAAGCAAATCTCTTCTCAAACCTTCTCAAGGTTTGTTTGGCTGCAGAGTGCATGAGGGAAGGTGTGAAAAGGAGGAAAAACCAGGGATTTCATTGTTATAAATGATGGGATCTTGAGTTTTGTTACCTCAGATGCCCCTTTTGCAAGTTAATACTGAGAAGTGAGAGCAAATGTGACCTTGTGCAGCCAGGAATTGAAGGGATGTTATCCCAGAGAGTGTCAGCTCTGAAATTTGCTTGTGGTGTGCTCATTTGAGCTGTTTTGGAAACTTTTCACTAATTCATTCACAAAATTATCCATTTATTAGCAAACTGAGAGATGCCTCACAGCAAGTGCACAATTACCTGTAAAAATTGGAATCCCACAAGAAGAGGAAGGAAATGCATCCTAGAAATGCCTGGGATTATTTCATAAACTGGAATAAACAGCCATCGTGGTGAGGCAGTCCTGCCCAGTGGGTGACATGGTGGGATATTGGTGTCTAAGAATAAGTAAATGCCTGTTTTTAAAGAAAATTATTCTTACTGAAAAGCAATTTTTAAATAGTTATAAGAAAGTTTAAGGTTGGAATATGAGGCCCTAATATTTTTATTTGTTGGATAGCAAAAGGTTAGGAAAATGAGTGATGGATTAGGGTGACCTTTCCATCTGCAGGACATGCTGGTGGTGCTGTCAGAGGCTGCTGTGTGCCAGAACTGCTGGAAATGCTGTTCTTTTGGTTAAACCCATCCCCAGCAGGATCACAGCTTGTCAGGGAGCTCTGGCTGATACCCCACAATGTCAGCTGAGTGAAAGTTAACTTGCTTCCTTCCAGAATAATAAATAATAAATATATATAGTAATAAATAAATAAATAAAAATTAGTAATAATAATAAATAAATACACCAGAACTCAAAGTTCCAACAAATCTGTTTTCCTGGAGAATGAAGGAGTGCCTCTGGAGCCCTGGCAGCAGCTTCTTCTTCTTTGCTGCTGTTTTCTCTGCCCAGTCACTGGGAGGGTGAGGGGTGGTTTGGAGCTCAACTTTTTCATCCTTTTCCTCTCCCCATCAGCAGAGGAGCATCAGCCTCGAGGTTAATGCAGTTACTGCTCCTTCTTGCAGGAAAACATCTCTGAAGAAGCAGTTAATTCCCTCTCATTCATTATTTTATTGAGGAATTATGGGGGACACCTTGCTTTGAGGTAGACCTGGACCTCGAGGACATCTCCTCCTCTCCTGGAAGGGGGCTCAGTGTCTGTTTAATTCATCCCCCTCAAATGAAATTCTCAAATGAACATTTCCATTTAAATCTGAGGAGGGTATGAACAAGGTGGATTTCAGTAGAATTTACACAACTGAGTAGTAGCTCTCTATCAATTTTTTTTTCTAGTTTTAGGACTAATCTAACTCTTGGCCTGGGTTGAGCTCCTCCTCCTGTCTCAGGGTGTTTCAGCCAGCACCTCCAGAGGCTCCCTGGCTCTTCTCCCCTGTGAACACTCTTCCACTTTGCATGGACCATGCAGCTCCTGATCACAGAGAGCCTCAGGGACAGGACACTCTTTTGACAGACTCTGGCTTCATTAGGGATTTGATTTTTTTATCCTCTTGGTGCTGGAAAGTTCCTTTGCAGGGCTGTGGGTAGGAAGGTATTGCTATTTCATTTTCCTCTCCCTTCCTCATGCTTGGCTTCCTGGATCTGTGTCACTGGAGTCCTTTTCTCAAAGGCATAGATGACCCAGCAGCAGCCAAGAATTGAGTGAATTTTGCCTCCATTTCAGCATTTTTTGGGGCTGAATGCTTCACAAAGAGCATCTGATGATCTGTTGGTAATCAAGTCCATTGGTGAGCAGTGCTTGGCTGCAGGAGTTGCTGCTGCCTGGTTGGATAAGCACTGCTTTCAGTCTGGAGGGGACTAGAACTAAAAGTGGCAATTAAATAATAATTATGAAACATTACCTTTCTGGATGATATCTGCCTGGCTTGCTTCCAGAAAAATACAGTTCCTGTAGGTGCATTCACTGTGTACAGAACCACCCCTTGGGGACTACTCTGGCAAAGAAAACTGGGGCATGCAGGCAGGAGAAGAGGCAAAAGGCTGAGTGTTAACCCAATAATAATTCTGAAGTGTGTTCCAGGTCCCTGTAGAACAGTCTGTAAGTATTTAGGAGCTGTTTTGTCACTAGCACCTGTACTATTCATGGATAGTACATGTATTTGTGATAACAATTAATGGATATCCTGCATTTGTAGCTGCCAGCAGAATGAGAAGTCCCTGCTCCATGGGAGCTGGATACCAAAAAACCTTATTTTAAAATGGAAAGGACCTGATTTCCCACGTGTGCTGAGGCAGCAGAGGTGCCTGGAGTGCTTGGTACCAGTGTGTCCCAGTTTGCTGTGGCACATCCCTGCTCTGACCTTCTCTGCAGTCCCACCATCACCACCTCCAGCACCATTCACTGCTGCTTCCAGCTGCAGTCCCAAAATGCCTCAAAATAAACGGCAGCAACATCCTCAGTGCACTTTCTCTCACTGTCCTGTTAGGGTGACTCAAAAAACCCCCCAAAATCCAGGCAAACACCTTTAAAATCAATACCCAATAGCTGGCACTGAACAAAGCCCTGGGGGATCTCTGCTGTGGTTTTCACTTTGCTCTTCTCCATTGGGAGGACTTGATGGGAAATTGCTGCACAGCTTCCATCCACAAAACCTGTTGTATTTTCTCCAAGTGTGGTATTTTCTCAGCCCATTGGTTTCTCTGAGTGCACACACCACTCCTGGCAGGGATGCTCTGAGCAGCTCTGCCAGCCTGGCCCTGCCAAGGTGGAAATAATCCCCCCACAGGGCAATGTTCAACAAATCTGAGCTTCTCACCAGCAACAGCTTCTTCCTGGAGACTGATTTTTACAGGGCACATCTTTAAATGGGCTGAAATCACGATTTGTTCTCACAAAAGTTCACTCCTTGGCCTTTTCCAGGAGAGCCCTCGGGGCTGAGGCCAGGATTGCTGTTGTTCACTGATGCTGCTGTTGTGATTTAAACATGAAAACAAACGCTCTGTATCCAAACGTGTCACACTTCTGAAGATGTCTAACTACTTTTGATCTTTCTAAAGTCAAATCCAGCTTTTAAAACTTCATATCCTCCCAACAAATTGTGCTTTTGGGGAAGAGTTGCTGTGGAGGAAAGCAAAATACAAGTCAGAAAATGAACAGGAAAAGACCTTCAGGAAGGATTAGCCTTGCAACTAATTTTGTCCTTCAGATATTTTCTTCTTCGTTTCCATTTCCAATTAATAGTTATGAATAAAGAGTTTTTCTTCTTGCATGCTGTACTAAGCCATCCTCTGGATAACATATTTGTAGCCTGCTGCTTTGTCTCCTTTTTTTTTTTTTTTTTTTCTTTCTTATGGAGGTCCATGCTTCTGTTGCTGGGAAGGATCTTGCTCTCCTGTATATGTTCATTTTCTGTGTTTTATATCTTCTGTCTGAAGTGTCCTTTGATCATCACAAACCTGTTTGAACCCATCTGGGCAGTGAACTTTTGGTTCAGAGCTGATCTTGTTCCAGGAGATTCTGCACTGGCCCCACAGTATCATCCAGAGCTCACTGTTTATTCTTTATTTCAATTATCAGACTCTACACAAGCAGACATTCAGCACATCCCTGTCATGTATTAAAGTTGTTTAAATGTCTTGTGGTATCTTGAATGAGGCAATCACAAACCAGTCTGTGATTTATCCTCTCTGTTAGTCAGCCTCTCCTAAAATGTGTTATCACTTTGGCAGAGCCCTGAGAAGCTCCTGCCCCTTGTAGGGTTAATGGGCTCAGCTTGGATGTGGATAACATCAATAATTAGCAAGGATATTAACACAGATGTAAGCACTGCACAAAGGATGACTTGAATTTTTAAATACTCAAATGTGGATTGAGGGAGGAAAAAAAAGAAAATGACAAATATTTTGATCTTTATGCTCACTGGAACAACGTGATCATAGAGAAAGAAAAAAATTCCTCACTATTCCTGTCTTGCTTATGGGGCAGAGCTAATGAAAACTGCATCCCCTCACCACACCCCCAGAAGGAGACATCCTGAAGATGTAATTTCCAGGAGTTTGTGTCAGAGTCTGAAGTTCTTGGGAGATTGTTTTCCCCTGCAGCAAAGCTTTTGGGAGTGATTGATCAGATCAGGGTAATTTTTGAATGCATGGAGGCAGGTGAAGGCAGTCACTGTGGTGTGTATTTACAGGTCTCCTGTTACAGATGTGCTCTGGGTCTGTGTCCATCCACCCCCACCTCTGGAACAGGAAAATCCCAGCCCTGGCACTGCCCTGGGTGCAGTTTGCACACGTTGGAGGTGATGGCAATCCAGAGGGCTCAGGATGCTGAGCTCTGCTGCACTCCTGACACAACAGCCTGTGATGGATGGCTCCAGGAGCAGCCAGAAAATGCCTTGTGCAGGGCTGTTAACGTGAGCATCTCCTTGGTGCTCCTCCAGCCCCTGGCACAGTGAAACCCATCCTGGCTGGCCCTGCAGCAGTGTGCTGATTGGGGGCCTTTTTGGAAGGTTTATTTGTGCAGATTCTGAGCACACAGCAGCAGGGCTGTGCAATGTGACACATCCCATTAGCCTGAGCCCTGCACGCAAGGGGCTGAGCAGAGCTGCTGCAGTGATGCTAATAAATTGGGAAGGGGCAGGGCACTGATGGGAACACCACTCTGGGGAAATGTTCTGAGCTCAGGGGTGCAACAGATAGGCTGTGCTGTGCTTCAGACAAAACTCACAGCTGATGGCTTTGGTGCTGCCTGGCCTGGGAGAAGTAGAAGTGGTTGCAGACCTGCCCAAGTGTGGAAAAGCATTTATCCTAAAGGGTTGACTTCAAAGTCTGGAGAAAAGGGCTGCAGCATTTTAGCTGGGCTTAAATCAGCTTCATTTTAGCTGTGATTTGTGATTCCAGAATAGGACAGGAGGAGCTCCCTAATGATCTAAATATTGGCATGAGAAGCCAGTGCAAGGAAGGAGGAAGGCATTTTCCTTGGTATGAAGTTTCTACCCTAATTTTTGTTGTGGTCCCCCAATAAAATGTGCCAACATGGTGCCAAAAGGCACAACTGAAAGCTCAGCAAGTTCTTTTTTTTTGTGCTTGGTAGTACAGAGGAAAAAGAATCCCAAATTAAGAGCTGTGCTGTAGACATCAAGGGCAACAAGATGCCTTTTCAAGAGCTGTCCAGGGGAGTGATAAGGGAGATGTCCAAGGGACTGATAAGGGAGATGTCCAAGGGACTGATAAGGGAGATGTCCAGGGGAGTGATAAGGGAGATGTCCAGGGGAGTGATAAGGGAGATGTGCATTTCTTCAGCTCATGAGGCTGTGGCTGCCAGCCCTGCCCAAGGACAGGGCCCTGGGATGAGCAGGTCCTGCTCTGTGACACACCATGGACGTGCTACCATGGGAACATCACTGGCACAATCAGCAAAGGGGTGCACAAAACCAGACCCTGGTCCCAAAGAGAAGGAAAAGCGGTGCCTGTAGGATGTGCTGTTTGCCATACAGAGCACCCAAAATCTCTGGAATGCATTACATTGCACCAGTTGCACTCAAATTCTTTCTTGGCATTCTGTGGGATCTGTGTGGCATCTCCTTTCCTCCAACAAACTCAGTAGTTCTGGGTAAGGTGAAGAAAACACCTTGCTGGACCTGCAGAGAGGCTGTCTGGATTTTCTCCCTCCCTTAAAAAGCAAAACAGAGGACAAAGTGATTTAGAAACTTCTGTAGAAGAGGATTTTGTTTTCTTCAAAGGGATTAGTGGGGGTGATTTAGTGTCTGAGGGACATGGGCCATGAACTGATGATACTAATTTTATTCATGTGCAGGTTTCAGGTTTATTCACTGCTGACCAGGTTCTTTCTATGGTTTGGTAATGCAGATGTGTTGCAGGACTCAGAAGAGCCACAAGGGACAGGAGCCTGTGTGTTCTGAGCCGTAGGGAAGTATTTTGGCCACATCTCCCCTCTCAAGTGCTGGGGCTGCTGAAGCAGAACTCAAACCCCTGCAATGCCTCATGTTCCAAGCCCAGCACTTCCCACTGCAAAGCTGGGCCATTACACCATGGCTGAAAAAAACCCCAATTAACAGCAGATCTCAGTAAAAATCCCTCTTCCCTGCCCCCCTTCCCCAAAATCTCCAACTGCTACAAGAGAACAAGCCAGGACTTTTGTAGGTTTAAACACCTGAGGCTCTCCTTTTACTGCTCCTTTAGGTAAGGGAGAGATGAGCAGTCTTCCTTTCTTCTGGTGTGAAATGTCACAAGAGCTACAACAGTGTGAAAAGCAGGAAATCAAACATGCAACCTGGAAATAATTGGACCACTCAAATATTTCAGCTCTAAATTGAAATCGAGTGGCTGCAAGCTGCAGTTGGTTATTTTTAGATTGCTTTGATGGTTTGATGATTTAAAGTCCCATCACTGCCTCCAGTATTTATCCCAGCAATCTATTTTAAATTTGATCAGAGACTGCAATCCTCCAGAGTTTGTTCTTGTGTTATTTAGGAGTTGGCTGGTGAGGCAAGAGGCTGTCCATATTTCAATGTTCAGCAGCAGTGTGTGCAGTGCAAAGAGGAATTTTGGATAAATCCCTCCCTGATTCCTCACTTTCACCTGTTGCAATGTTCAGGGGGTACCTGTGAGAGCAGGAAAGCTTCAGTGATGGGGCAGTAAAAGCAGTAGGGCTGCTTTGGCTGCAGCAGAATCAAAGGCTGAAAGAAGATGGAATGGATGGGGAAAGGTAGGGAAGGAAAATCCATCAGAGCTTGGGAGAACTCCTGAAGTTACAAAAAGGTGTGCCAGACCTTCATGGTAATGCCAGGGCTCCTCTCTGTGGTGTTCTGAGGAGGACAGCAGTGATTTATCAAAAATAGCTTAGCAGTTTCCAGCTCTCATTGTTAATGACTTGAGAATCAACCCTTAGATTCTTCTTAAAATCATAAAATTGTAAAATCAAAACTTACCAAGTTAAAGCAGAGGACTTTTTCCTGGTCCTTGCCTGGCTCTCCTGAAGGGAAGAGGCACATGGGGCTCTTTGTCCTCAGTGGATGAGGAATTGCAGATGCAGGCACTCATTGCAGCTCACTGCAAACAAATTCAGAATCACTTGTTTTTCTCAAGTTCTCTGTTTCTTAATTCATGCAGTATAACCTAAAAACATTGTCGGGACTGACTGAGTTTCAGGGCTGACTTTGATTTAATAATTTTATAAAAGAGAGAACAAGGAAGTCTTGCTGCTGGTGGGAGCTCTGGATTCTTTTTTGACCAAAGGACCAGGCTGCTGTGAATGTGTTAATTATTGGTGGGGAATTGATGAGGAATCAGTGCACAGAACTTGTTTCTACACAAGCCAATGCGAAATAATTTTTCAGTTCATTATTAAATTCATTATTATTCATTATCAAGATTCATTATTAAATTTTCCTGTATATGTATGAAATCCAACAGAGCTGTAATAATTGTGAACTCCACCAACAAATTTTCTTTGGTTTGCTTTGTTGTTGTTTTTTTGTTGGGGGTTTGGAACTCGAAGATCTTTGAGGTTCCTTGCAAACCATTCTGTGACTCCACGAAAATCCCATAAAATCATTACTCCCACAGTTATTCTGCTAGAAATAACCATCAGGTTTATGACATTTTTCCTGCTGCAAGACCATCACAGGCAGCTCCTTTGGTCCAAAGCTGCCATCCTGAGGTCAGCCTTTCCAATCTGGCAGAGTCAAGCTACCACTACTCCAAAATTGCCATTTTTGTCATTAATACCTGCTGAAGCTGTGCTCCAGCTGGGAAGCAGCTGCTCCAATTTTTCCTTTATATATTTTATGGCCACTAAACAGTTGACTTCTGCCACGTGCTTGACTGGGGACAAATTTCTATTTCACTGCTTTGGAATAGCTGAAAAATGTACAAGGGAAAATTTGTGCTGGGCCAGTGAGAAAATCCAGTGAAATAAATATTTAAGGAAGCTTTTATCAGATGAGTTTAATGCTGGATTTTACATAGGCTGGAAAACCAGGAAAATATCCAAGACCAGAAGGGATTGTTTATGTTCCAAGTGTAAGTTCAGGTATGCTAATGTCTGTATGAGCAGTAGGATTTGATAAAAAGGGATGGAAGGGCTTTTTTTTTTTTTT
>VZTT01064956.1:15633-46180 GCA_013400855.1 Buphagus erythrorhynchus | reverse complement strand
TACAATTTTTTTTTGATATTAAGAAATGCTTAGTATGATGGAACATGTAGGAATTGGAAGGGAAGTGCATTTAGTTAAGAAAAAAAAACAAACTGAGAACTTGGATGGTGTTTTTCCTTGGCAACTCCAGCTTTCACTTTAAGTTACTTTATTTAGCAATGCCTAAGGGTCACACATCACACTTTCATACCTGGATCTTAATTATGATAACAAGCAAACTCTGACATGCACTAATAGAAAAGGCTCCAACCTTTTTTCCAAGGCCCACCAAATTTAAAAAGATGCACTTAGGATTTAAAAAAAGCATTTAAGTCCCATCCTAGGGAAATAAACCTAATTTTATCCAGTGATTTAGTGATCAGAGAAGTATCACATCCTCCTACTTTTCTTCTGCAATGCACTTTTCTCCTCTAACTGCTGTCACAACCTACCAAGACACAACTGCTCCAGGGAAATAAAATTTCCTTGCTCTGCAGGTTTTTTAGTACATAGATATTGTTATCTATTGAAATGGAATGGTTAACCTAGAAGGTGAGTTTCCTATCAGCATCAGGCCTTTGGCTTTGGAAGGCAGAGAACTCTGGTGAGCCTCACAGTGCATTTGCTCTAACTTTTCATATTTGGCTCACTTATAGAATTNGCTTAACCTTAAGGCATATGTTGATTTTACAAAATGAAGCAAGTGTGCTATGCTCCTTCAGTTCCCATTTACCTTGGTGGATGCTGACAGGGCTCAGCATTTTCCTCCACCCAGCTGTAAACCTTGACTCTCCCTTGACCTTCTCCACTGAAATATTGTGGTAGCAACTACAGTTGGCACTCCAAATTTTACCCCCAAAGAATCATCCGACTACAGAAAAATATAAACTTAAGCATCAACTAAAGTGTGTTCTGATGGACTGAAACTGAAGAGCACTTATCTCCTAGGGAAATAAACCTAATTTTATCCAGTGATTTAGTGATCAGAGAAGTATCACATCCTCCTACTTTTCTTCTGCAATGCACTTTTCTCCTCTAACTGCTGTCACAACCTACCAAGACACAACTGCTCCAGGGAAATAAAATTTCCTTGCTCTGCAGGTTTTTTAGTACATAGATATCGTTATCTATTGAAATGGAATGGTTAACCTAGAAGGTGAGTTTCCTATCAGCATCAGGCCTTTGGCTTTGGAAGGCAGAGAACTCTGGTGAGCCTCACAGTGCATTTGCTCTAACTTTTCATATTTGGCTCACTTATAGACTTAGTGCAGTTTAAAGGCATGCAATACTGGTGTTTGTGCTGCTGATTATAAATTGCTATGTATAGCAAGATAAGGCAGGAACAGGTTATCTGGAAAATTATCTGGTTAATTATTGAAAGTCTGTTTGAGGGGGGCAGGGAGTACGTTTAATTCTTTCTTTTCCTGCACCTGCTCACCTCCCCTAACTAGGAGGAGACACACAGCTTGGAAAATCACATTTTTCATAGCATCATCTCATTTCCCACTGCTGAAAACTATGTGAGCCATTATGCACCCTGGTAACTCTCCTACCAGTAGTGTTTACCTGGTGAGGCTCTGCTGCCTTCTCAGTCAGAAACATTTTAAAGCTGCATAAAATGCCATGATTCAAGTGAGGCTCACTTGCTGATGGAGGCACCAGTGGGAAATCGTAACCATGAGGAATTTCAGGCAAGACATGACTCCATGAGTACATCACTCTGCTACTGAAGGCTTCTGAGACAAAAGAAACTGAACCAGCAAGGGAGGAAAATGCACAAAGAAGGCAAATGCAGGGAGATGCTACCAGTAATAAAAGCATCTCTTTTAAAAGCCTCCTCCTTTGAAAAGTAAGTTCACAACTTCTGTTGAAGGTCTTCCCTCAGAGTCTAAACAAGCAAGTCCTAAAAAACCTTCCCCTTTTTGAATGTCTATTTTATGAAACCCTTGTTACAGCAACCTGAAATGACATTGATGACCAGAGTATTGACTGTTAATGACCTTACAAAATGTCGTTGCAGACAAAGATCTACCTAATAGCAATGGCTTGGTCCCAAAAGTCCTAAAAGAATAACTATATTAAAAATATTAGTTTACAGCAGAAGCAGCTTGGTCCAGTTGAACGTACTTTCCTATTACCAACTGTTTGCTTCGACTTCTGAGTGCATGACATGCTTACAGAGAAAGCTACCACACCATTAATACCCTAACCACAACATAAAAAGTTTACAAGAGTTCCATAATCAAATAAATTTTTTTCAAAATTAAATTATTTCATAATAGCAAAAAGTAAACTGAACTGCCATCCACTGTCTACTGGGGATTAAAATACCACAATAGAAAAGCCTCCAGAGCAACCATGAAACCATAGGGAAAAAATGCACCAAAGCACAAAAAAAAGGTTACCATGGGAACAAAGGCTATTTTCCAACTTGTCACATAATAGCCCCAGTATGGCAGACCTTTACTCATAAGAGCAATCCCACAGGCTTAGGAAGGCAGCACGTGTAATTATTGCTTGATCTGAAAAAATCTAAGGGTAGAATGGAGTGAGGGCTTGGTCTTTTAACTCCCTTATGCCCCCTCCCCTCCATCCACCAAGACAAAATTAGGGTGGATGTTGAAAGTGTATTGGAACTACAGCATTAGTGTCTGCTATATAAAAACATCACACAAGAACCAAAAAGAGGAGTAGGAAGATCTGCACACCAATCTAAACTTCATAAACAGGACACAGGAGAGAATGAAAAGCAATAGGCAGCTCACAGAATCATTAAGTATGAGGTACCAACAGAGAACTCAGTGCTAAGACTCAAGCCCATGAGTTTATCAGACAAATTCCTGAAAATAACAGATTTGAGTATCTTTCAAGATGCAGGGAGTTCTGTGCACATTTGTAAAAGGAAGATTGAAAAAATAATCGCCCTAAAATGATCTCACTAATCAAAAAGTAATAATCCTTAATAAGATTAGGCACAGGTATTTATATTTTACTGGAAGTTTGCAGCTTGGCACTGGCTTCAGATGATACAGTGAGAATCAAACTCCAACTTTACCACCATCTCTGATTAACAGATATTTTAAAAGACTAATAGTCACATTATTTTGAAACATCTTCTGTCAACTTCTAAAGTCACTATTGGTGGTCATTTAGAAATAATGATGGCTTCCTTTTCACTAACATTTGTCCATATTTAGGAAATGCAACCTATTCATGGTATTTTAATGCATGCCACTACTACTTGATACATGAAATAGGATGACTCTTGCTGCTCTAACTATATAGATATGGAGGTAGTTTGTAAATTTGTCTTTTCCACCCTCTCGGTCTCATGGCCCAAACCAAACATCTTCCTAAAACTAGAAGGTAGAGTTTCCACACCTACCTTTACTAATCCTGCCTTGCCTAAAGAATCACTTTCCTTCCCAGTCTCTGGCTCTCAGGACGCTTACCAACCATTTGCAATTGGATCCCCTCCAGGAATCATGATCCCAGTCCAACCTGTGAATTTTGTCACAGGTGAAACAGCCTTCTCAGGCTTCATATATGCTTTTAAAAATTGTGACTGTTAGAGCACACAGCAAGCAGCAGCTCCAGTTCAGACAGGGACATCACTTCCCACTAGTCCCACTTCCATGTACAGTGACAATTTGCAGAGATCCCTACTCTTACATTTACCCCAAGGTAAGTTCACTCCTGTTGGTGGTGATATTGTCGACTGCCACATTTATTTGCACACTTCAAGTTCCTCTGTTTTCCCTTGCCTGTCGTTTATGTGGAGGATCAGGCAGTGTGAGCCAAAAGAGAGGTACATAAATAAGTATTCAACAGCTCAATTTCCCATCCTACTCCTGTAGAAGGAATGCAGATATTCTTTCCATACTTCTTCCTAATTTTAAAAGTCAGGTAAGTTGACAATGGGCGGGGTGGAGAGAAGAGAAATGCAAGTCACTCGTCTTTGTAGTGCCTTCCTCTCTTCACTTGCTTGCAAAAGGGCTTGTCTTGAAATGCACACAGAGAAAAAGATGGTTTACACTCATCAGCACCAGTTAGAAAGTCACTGCATGCTTGCACTCACAAGAGCAATTAGGAAGAGAGTATTGCCAGAGCATCCAATCCCATACTCCAGCATATATATAACCTGCATGTGTGCAAATGCACCAACCACACTCATGCTGTACAGCTTCCAGAGTGACTTAAAATTCTCAATTTCACATAACCCTTGGATTTATGTATAATTATGCCTATTTTGGGCACCTGAAAACCATGAGAGAGGAATGGTTTAGGGGATAAAACAGAACAGCATCAGATCCAAAATGCAGTTATTCAAAGTTCAGCACAAAAACAAAGAATTTCCAGCAGATGTACTGAATCTTGGAAAAAAACAGTTTTAGAAAAGAGATGCACAATTAACATTCCAGAATCTCTTTTAAAATCAACAATAATTACATAATAGGAAACCTCTGCTCCCATTAACTAAATAAAATCTCTATTGATAGCTTGTTGAAGTAGAAGGTAAAATCAATAGCATGTGTTTTAAAAATATTCCAAACCACAAGTCCTTTAAACTCCCCTTTCTCTATTTTCACAGCAAGTATCACCACTGACATGCAATACAGCTATACTGTATTAAGTAACCACAAATTTTAACTTTTAAGTCAATTAAAATACTCCTCCATTACATGTCAGAGTGACAAGTAATAGCCTGCTGAGTGCCATGGAAAATTTTGGTCAAATAGCAGATGAGGGCTGCAATCACTGACTGATACCTAGAGCAAAGGCTTTTGGTAATTCTCCCACAAGAAATCACAATTGCTGACAAAGTTCAAATTTGTCTTGACAGGATTGTCAAGGCAAACTAGAAACGTTCACAATTGCAAGTCAAAGAATTCATTTTTATTCAGCTGAAATTCACTGTACTGCTCACATACTAATGATACACAGGACTGTACCTACCACTCTCTCTGGCTGAGTAGCTGAAACTCTGACAGCAAAGACTAAAGGAAAATAGGAGCACTAAGCAAAACACAGACTAGGAGAGTTCTGTTCTAGAACTAACACAGCCCCAGTTCATCTCCTAAATCCTCTGCTACATAATGCCAGAACTCTCTTGAAACGTATAGTAGGCCTTGATTTTGGAAGGCAGATTGCATTTAACTTCAGTGGGAATAAGAGCTGGTACGATAATTAAAGATACTACCATCCCTCCCATTTCAGGAAAAGGATGCTTAACTGTTTGTGCACAAAAGCACACTACTGTCGAGGCAGACAGAGAGTTTATGAGTGTGCATAACAAAGTGCTCATGCATGAATTTACACAAGTTATATAGAAATCAAGGTGTATAGCAGAGTGAATAAACATTATTACTTGCTAATCCATCACCCCCCTAGAACTCACTTATGCAGCCTGTTTGTGGCACAGGCTTTAGCAAGGACTGCAATATTTGCATTCATTGTTATACCACAAATATTACTCACTGACACAACAGGTCCCACTCGGAGCCAATTAAAACCAAAGAACCTGGTGACACATTCTTTGCTTCATTAAGCAGTATCATCAAATCACTGAATGGATTGGGTTGGAAGAGACCTTGGACTCATCTAGTGCCAGCCCTCTGCCATGGGCAAGGGCACCTTCCACTTGACCACGTTGCTCAAACCCTGTTTAACCTGGCTTTGAATTTCTGCCTATTCTAAAACAATCTGCCCTTACCTCCCCCCCCTGCCTCCTGTAGCCATCCAAATTATTTCTGTTAAAAACAGGTGTGCAATATGCAGAATAAGCACTTGGGGAAGAAAGAGGATGACTCAACAAAGGGTAAGCTTTGAGCACCCATGGTTTCAAACGTTGCAGCAACCAGAGTCTCACTCAGCTGGAGGATCCAAGAAGTCCCCATCTGAACACCTTCAGGCTTCAGACCTCTTCACCCCACGCAGCTCCTGGTGTGGGAGCCCACTGCTGTCACAAAGCTGTAAGAGACCAAGAGCTTCCCACTTCCATATTCACTTTTCATGCTCCTAAATAACATACACAAAATAAAGAGCTCTAAACTATATGAAAATGCTTTGCTATTTAAAAAAATTATTGTCATTCAGGTGTAAGAATAATGAAACCTTGTTTCC
Organism: Buphagus erythrorhynchus; assembly: GCA_013400855.1. Classification (NCBI taxonomy): domain Eukaryota; kingdom Metazoa; phylum Chordata; class Aves; order Passeriformes; family Sturnidae; genus Buphagus; species Buphagus erythrorhynchus. The sequence continues at coordinate 40,078 of VZTT01064956.1, read as the reverse complement.
TAGGTGTCTTGGGGTTTTTCCCTCGAACCAATTGAAGGAGGGACTGCTTGAATCTGTTTCCCAGAGGGACTCCATTCAGAGGTTTCCTCCCAAATTTGCCCTAAACCAGGACAAAAGGTCTCTCCTGCCTGTTCGCAACGTTTAATAGGAGAAAAATGCTAACTAACCCCTTTCCTCTAGTGGGGGCACTAATTGGGTGCCTTTCCTCCTTCCAGTCACTTCTTTTAGTGGAACTGGTAAGAGATAACAGCTAAAATGGAATAGCTGTAATAGCTACCCACTGTCAAATTTAGTTGGAGTTGGCTGACATTCAGAACTTATTAGGTGGGAGCACACAGACAGCTCAGTTACATAAAGATCTCCTTAGGCTCTGTCTAGGTGTCTGCTGGACCAGCTACTGTAAACCAGAACTTTTTGCAGCATGCTATCAGTTATCAGATACTCATCTAATTCACCTATTCTTGTTTGCTTTCCCTAAATAAAGTGTTCTAGTTTTGCGTTTGTCTATAGATGCCTAGTTATTGAATTTGCAAAAGCTTGACCACACTGTGGAGAGCGTTGCTGTCTTTTTTGTGGTTTTGGACTCCAAATGTGGACTTTCCTTGAAGACATCCTTGCAATATTTCCTGGACTTGCCTCAGAGCCATTCTGATTTAAATGAGCCTATACAAAGCAGCTTCAGGCAACACTGTCCAGACCTTCCCTTGAAATATCTATCTGTGCTCCTGTATCTACAAAAGCAGTGTTGCTAAGCTGCTTAAACACACTTGTAAGAACTTGCCAAAACCTTTTCCAGGCTTTTTACACCAGCAAGGACTCAAAGACAGTCCAAGAGGACACTAATGCTTGGGAGAAGCGAGGCTGTTATCCAAATTTCACAGTCACACAGAGGAATTTTAATAAAAGTAAATGCATACCAAGCACTTGTTTGAAGTTCAATGCTTCCTTCATTCCAGAAACACTGCTTTAATCTCACAAATGCTGCTCTGCCTTTTGTTACCCTCGCTGGTGGCTGTGTTGTCAAGCACAGCAGAGCTCAGGCTGCTTGCTGCAGGAGCAGCACAAGTTGCCCACAAATGTCAAGCCCATGGATGTCTCCCAGCAGAGCCAGGCTGAAGCAGCACCTCAGGTTTGTCCCACACAAGGGCTCAGGCCAAGCTGCTTGGCAGGAGAACGTGGAGGGTCAGTCCCTCCTGCCCTCAGCCCTTCAGGAACCAGCTGCAGGCTGGCAGAGAGCAGCAGGCTGCAGGTTATCGGCTGCACAGCCTCCGACTTGACGCAGAAAAATGGAAATTCCCCCAACCCCGAGGCACAGGGCGCAGTTTCTCCTACCACAGTCACCAACAGGTCAAGGAGCAGCCCTGCCTACGAGACACCAAGGGGGATCAGGGCAGGGATGAAGCCTCGTGCCTGTCTCCAGGAGGAAAGCTGTGATGCTTTGCCCCAGCTGAAAGCACAACTCAAGGGCTTGCCCAAACAGCTGAATTTTGCTGAAGCCTGAAGAAACCCTTGAGATTAATGGTATTACAGGTTTTGGTTTACTTGACAAAGAAAATGTACAGGCCTTTACTCTTAGCTTTTTTGAGATTTCCTTGGCTGAAATGCTGCATTAACTGTTTCTCAACCAAGCTAAACCTCTAGTCAGATGACCATTATTCCAGCAGAGGAAGAAGTTTCTTTTTCCTGCAAGAAGTGAATGAATATACCATTTTCCAAAGTGTGAGCTCTACTCTTTTTGTAGTGTTAAATCCCTGCATGCTTGAACTCCTGAGGAATCATCTGCTTGTCCTTGATGACTGCAAGGAGTGGCACTGTGGTCAGGCCAGGTGGTGCTCTGACCAGAAGTACCACAGGTGCCTACTGCTCTTCCCTGTACTATTTACAGGACAGCCAGAAGAGCTTGTGCTCTTTTGCTGGTCTTGGCTGGGTAGGTCGGAAAACTTCATTTAATGCTTCATTAAAGATGCTAGATAGAAATTTTATTAAACTGGTGGAGTGTTCCCTTCATTGATTTTGCTTTTCCTTGTAGCTGGTTCTCAGCATTTGACCATCTTGACTAAGGACTGATGCAACACTACTGAATTTACAGCCACAGACCTTCATATCTGTTCTTATGCCTTTAATGCCATTACAGTTTCAGCTAAAACTAATGCCAACCCCTCCACACTGCCTCTAATTTTTGCAGGAACTGCACATGCAGCCACAACAAATTCAAATTCACAGTGGCCAAAGTGAAAGCAGAGCTGGCAAACATCAAACAGTGAGAGGTCCTTAGAAACACTGGTCCCACCTGGCAGCAGAAGGTACAACAACTCCACAAAAATTCAGGGCAAGAACTGAGTAACAGTGGCTTTCATAAATATTGTAGATACCGCTTGAAGCGCGACAAACAAATAATGCAACTGGGCAATAATGCCCATGCTCCTTAAGGCATTTAGCATCTATTTTAAAGTTACTATGGTTGCATGCAAAGAAAAAAAAACACCCAACAAACTATGATATGAAGAGAGTCTAAGTCCATGAATGAATATTGATAAAGTGCTGATCGTGATGCGCCATAATTATTCTTAGAGCATGAGGTCACAATCCTAAATTATGAAACTGCTGAAATAATATTTTTAAAGTTTCATCTTTCCCTTATGCATAAAAATCTCTGCTAAGCCTGCAAAATCTTGACCTCAAATGTAAGGACATTATGCTACTTTAATAAATTATATAGAAGGCTTGACTTGTGATCAAGAAAATATTAAGGCTTGGGTTATTATATTTTACATTATTTCTTTACTCATTAAACCTGAAGAGCTTTCATTAAGAATAGAGAGTAATTCAATTCACTGACATATTATTAACAAAACATGATATACATATTTAAATTCCAATGCTGTGAAAGAGATGACAGGGATAAATTGGACAGTTGAAATCCAGATGATACAGAAGAAAATCAGAACCTTATACATAAAGAAAAGGCTTCAACATTTTAACTTAGTCCAAATTTTTTCTAATGGGCATTATGCCTTGAAAAAAATAAGTTTACAGAAAAAAATATGGATTACTTTGGATACTGTTGTCTTAAGCAAATGCACTTCAGCTCTATACTTAATCAGAAGTAGATGGCAAATTTTGTCAGTGTCTCCTACTCCTGTTGAAAATCTGACATCTTGCTCCTGTTGCTGATAAGGCTGCAGTGGCCTGTCTGCACGACTGAGAAGTTCCCCACCGAGGCTGCTACTCAAGTGCACAAGTACAGCCATGGCTCCAATTAACTATTTATGAGCTGTTCCACTGCTCTAGAAAAAGTGCACTATCAGAAAAAACCTGCTCATTAGAAAGCAGCCTGTTAAGGTATTTTTACACATAACAGTGCAATTTCAGTAGACACATGCACATTATTTTTTAAGGAGAAAAGGAACCAAAGTATTTTCCTCTGGAGCTGAGTGGTTTAAAATTTTAATGAAGAAAGGATTTAGGATTGTATTGTAAGAAACGTCTCGTTAACAGAAATGTAGTTAAGATAATCCTGCAAATCTTTCCCATTATATTATTTCTGTGCCCTTTTACCCTAGGCATGCATATGCTTCCAGTAAGTCTGAGACTGGCAGGGAAAAAAAGGACTGGGTGCTGCTTCCAGGTGACTCCTCCTGTAAGGGAATCTCTACCACAGCTTCCCTTTATATCCACACTACTGGAAATAACTCCAAAGCTGAAATTCCTCTCTCAAACGGAGAAAAATTTAAATAATTTAAGTGAATAAGTGGCAAAATTATTCTCTTCTGATTATGCTAAGCAGATGGGGAGATGTGGGGGAGAATATGGCAAACCTGTCCCAGTCAATCAACTCTATCAACCACTCTATAAACTCTTTGAGAATTGCTCTGAGGTGCTCTGGCTATTACTGATAGTACAGAAAGTTTATATCCAGTACTGTTGTGTTCTACAGTCCTCAAGTCTTTCAAGAAATTCACACATGTAAAACAATCACTACTACCTGAAGCTGTGTCCTTCATTCCCACTTTTCTGCAATTTTCTTATTCAAAGCACCCCAGAAGCCATCTTACCTAATGCTCTACCAGGCAGAGATATTTTGGACAAATCACAAAAAATATTTTGTGACTGAATTATTAGATTGATGGGTGACACCAAAGCACGACCCGTCAAACTGTTACTGAACTTCACCTTCCAAATTACTGTCTACCCAGTTGTTTCAAATGCATGTCACTTTGTGAGTCCAAATGAGCTTGCAGCTTAAAATACTCCTGCATCCCACACATTTGTTCCTGGAAGGTAACGTGATGGAGCCCATCTGAAACCCCTGTCTGGCATGTTTACCTGTCTCAATCCCTGCCTTTACTTTGCAGCATCCTCCCCCCATGCTGCAAGTCCATCAGAACAACATTTCCCTGCAACAAAGCAAAGGTGATGGTGAATAACCATCACCTGCACGAGGACATGTTATGCAGAGAAATTAATAAGTGGAAAACCTTGCTGTAAATTGCTGACACCTTGATGTTAACTCGCACTGGATCTTAGCATTCACCCACCCACGTGTCCAGATCTCTGAGGATGACTTGAGGGATCCAACACCTCACCAGTTTACTCTGTATAGTAATGTTGACAACCCAACAGCCCTCCTCTCCCTCACCTCTCTTCTCTATGTCCTCATAAACAATGCAACCTAAAAATAAAATGCTATGTGAGAACAACAAAGGGCAATAGTGAGACTTAGTCCAGCAGCAGAGCCAAAGTATGACATTTTCAGCTGCTGCATGCTGCTAACTCCAATCCTGTTAGGGCCAGCTTCAAAACTGTCTCAGATTAGATACAGAAACACAATTCTGAGCTGCTCCAGAGTTTTGTTTTAGTTCACTGCAAGCCTGCAGAGGGGACCTAACAGAGCAGAGGACAAATGACATGCACGAAGAATAATGATCCTCCCCCACCACGAACCTCCTTAATTCTCTAGAAGGGATGTATATGAAATACAGGAGAGGTCATATAGGTACCCACTGAAAGAAAAATATAATAAAACAGTAATAATAATAGTAGTTATTTGCTCTTGGTTTTCCTAGAAAGACAAAATCAGTGTTGAGCTGTGTGGTCAGCACCTTAACATATTACCATTGATACAGTTTTTCTTTTCCTGTATTTTCTAATAACCTTTCAGCCTTTTGCCTTTCAGCTGAAGGCAATCTTTTCAGACTTTATGCATCATGGAGCCAAAATAGGTACAACAATGTTTAACAATGATTCCCTAAAATCTCTTGGGAGAAGAGAGGGAAAAGATAAGAAGAAAGAAATTAAGGAGTATATTAAGTCCTATCTCTTACCATTTTACCATAACATGGTGGGAGGGGGAGGAAAAGGAGAAAGTCTAATTTAGTGGTCTGAATGATATTTTGGATGCTCTACATGCTTCCAAGGCTACTTCTAAAGAAAGTTTTATACATATGCAAGTCTGTTCATGGAAAGGTACCATATGCTTGTAATCATTCATCCTTTATACAATGCATACTTCATGAAATTTGTATGGTCCTTTTTTTCTCTATTCCATAACAGTGAGATTCACAGCTCTGGAAGGATGCTAAATACTAAATCTGCAAAAGTTCATGACAGTCTATGGCAAAACTCCATTTTACTTTGGATTAAACATACTTGGTGACGTTCCAAGAGAGCCCATCACTGTGTGCACAAATGGGACTTTACTGGTTCCCCAGGAGAGAGATATCACTTGTTGGCTCTGTGTGTGCTCCCTGAAGACATTTGTGTAAGAATTGACAAGGATGTTATCCTGATACACAGAATCTGCAAGTGCTGGAAGTTGAATGTGCTCAACTGAGACAGGGATTGAATGTCCCACTCAAGAGTTAACGAGCACTGCCTGCAGTGCTGTACAAGTTCTGCTGCAAATTTATGTATGAATTGGAACAGGCAAGAAAGCCCTTCACTGGAAGTTTACTTGCTTTTATAGCTAATATTCCAACTGTAAAGGAGACTTTACAAATTGCAAACAATTCTTCACTCTCTTTCCATCTCCCTATTATGGCTAGGGATGAATGCATAAAAGCTTTTAAGACTTGTCCTCAGTTTTTGGTCAGTATCTGTTAATTACTTCAGCTTGAACTGCCCCTTCTGCAGCGTTACACCATAATTGAAGCATTAAACTTCAATATGTTAAGGAGACCAGAAGAGTTACATATACTTTTCACTTCTAAGCTTTCACTTCAAGAGTTTTTTTCTCTTGTGACTGCCTTAGTTTGTATTTCCTTTTTTCCTCAAGCTTTTCTCTCAAGATTCAGACATTTTCTTTTACTCTTCTGCATGCTAAACACATCTTAGGGTACAATTTAAAGGGCTCAGATGTCAGGTATGTAAACTATTTTCCTTTAAGAACAGAACTGGCACATTTGGCTGTTTCAAAGCTAAGTGCATTTGAGGCTGAAACTTGCCTTTGAGTTTTATTCTCATTTATCAACAATGACATCTTGATAATCTTGGCTTTGGTGAAATAAGAAATGTTGTATTCATTTACTATTTTTTTTTTCTTAAATATGTCATCATGGTATTTGAATATACTGCACTAGATATGCTCATATACTTTTCAATACAGTTTCCCAGCTTTCTTCTAGATTTTTTTCATCTAAATACAAAACTTGGACCTTATTTTATCTCCTCTCAACTCAGTAAGAAATTATATATGCAATGCCTGCACTAAAGTAAAAATACTGTCTTTGGCATTTGTGGTTGTCTGCTGAAGCTGACTCCTGTGTATAACCCAATGCAGTTTATCCCAGACCTTTATTCAGACTAAAGTGACTGTGTAATCATCCATAATTCAGGGGCAGCACCTGTAGGGTTTGTACTAACAACTCAATACTTAAGTAAACTCTTTGAAGCTGGAGCCAGCAAAAATACCCTGCACTAGCATATCCTAGACTGATGGAACTGAGATTGGTTTCAATAAATTATGCCAGTATTTTTGCTTCCAAAAAAAATATAATGAACAGGATAATCTCCAGGTAAGATGTTCAAAATTTATATTAAAAAAAAAAATCTAAAGATATGCTTAGAAAAGTTAGTATACCAGTTTTGTTGAAACAAGAAAGACAACTCTCATACCACCACCATTTTTACCTCTTCCAAAACATTTCCTCAGTTCACAACAGAGAACATCCAAGATCAACACCTAGTCACCATGGTGGGCATTCCTTTTTAGGCAGCCATGCAAAAAGTAGTTATGCAATATTTGAATAAATATGCAACATTCAACATAGTGCCAGTTCCTCACCATTCCCGTTTTTAAATGATAAATGCAAAGACACTACGCAGACCGACACATGCATAACTCAAAAATCTACCTTGGATAGTCAAAAGACATTTTTGGGAATGAAGACTGGTAGCTCAGCTTTCTGACACAAACCAAGGCCAAAATTCTGCAAACTTGCTCACTAAAAAGCAGGAATTGAAGGTTCATAAAGCCAGACCAACCAGTCCTGATGCTACCCAACAACTCTGCAGGTACCCATGGCTAACACAGGAGCTCTAGGAACACCCCTCAGCACTGGGAAGTCAGAGCACTAAGGGGGCTGGTGAGCCAAATTTTCCAAGTGACTTGTGTATTCAGTGAGGGAGCCAAGGTTTTTTAGGATCATCTCTAATCATAAATGAAAGTCACCTCAAGCCTGGTACAGCTGATAGCCAGTTAAAAGGCCAGTCCAGAAGCTGAGTCCATCCAGGTTGGATGGACTATCATCACGCTTAGTGATCACGGCCAGACTTCATAAACACAAATTTATATAATTTAAACCCTTATTATAACAATAAACATGAGCATGTATGTATGTATGAGAACACTACCATACTTTGTTGGTTGGGTGTTTTTACTGCACAGCACCATTTTATTTCTAGGTCTTGGAATTGGGAAAATATAAAATACTAAAATAAGTAATTATGGAGACAGGTGGGACACAGCAGTATTTTCTGTCTTGTACTGGTTTCCTTGAAGATTAATACTGGACAAAAGCCCTTAAATCAACTCAATCCTATGCTACTTATAAATTTAATGCTGCCTTCTTACTGCATAAATAATAATCTGATTAAGTGGCTACAAAATATGGAGTCTGTTTCTTCTTTTTTTTTTTTTTCTCCTAACCTCTATTTTGAGACAGACCACCAAGACATCAAATAGAGATAGCAATGCAGTATCACAAGGAACTTCTACTGACACAAAAACCCACACATCCACAAGAATCCATCTTCCTAAGGTTTGTGAGAGATATCAGAAACCCTGACAGTCACATGCTCCCACCTCACCAGATATGAACTAAATAATCATTTTAATTTTTTTTTTTAATCAACATTTAAGCATACTGGAAAGGGTCCCACGCTGGGCATTTTAAGGAAGATGGCACAACAACAAAAAAATCAACCTACCAATGCATTCTGGAGGAAACACAAAGCAAGACTAGAAAGTCAAACAAACTGTATGACAGAACTGCTTCCTTCTGTGAAGCACTTCTGAGTTCCAAAGGAACAACATTCCCCTAAGCCAAATGGACATGATTTCTTTCTGTTATCAGTCCTTCGAGATGGGATAAGCCATTGATATAGTTAAGAATAGGAACAGAATCCCAAGCCATCCATTCTACAACAATATTAGAAATCTTCTGCAAGGATTCTTATTTCTATTCATCAGCTAAAGAAGTTGACAGATAAATCTTGAGCTCTTTTTATTAAAATCTCCAGGGACATTTCCATTTCTGGTTTATGGTGATGTGAATTTGCCCTGCCTCTACTTAGGGTACTCTGGTTTCTGAGCCTCGGAATTAAAAAGCTATTGATTATAACCAAATTGAATATTCAATTTGAACATGGAAGATTTTACTTTTACAGAGACTGTCAGCACAATCAAACCCAAACCTCTGCCTCTGCAGCTGCTCTCTGCTATGGGGCCAACCACTGCTTCCAGGAGACTGGTCCAGCCATGGCATCACAGAGGTGAACAGTGTAAATAAATGTATAATCTCAGATGACATAATCCAATAGCTGGATGGGGAGGAAAGTCTTGGTTTCATAGGCTTAAACACCTGAGTCTCACCAAGAGCCATGATAAAACTCCTAACAAAATCAAGGTGGGCCAGAAATCCATCTCATGACTGACACAGAATCCCAGAGCAGCTATTGGGCTGCATCACAATTAAGTCCTTCCCTTAAACTAACCCCCAGTCACAAAGCCAGAGCAAGAACATGAGCAATGATCAAGCAAGCAGCCAGGAGGCACACACATTCCCGACAGAAATTTTATCCTCAAAAAAGGGTATTTTTTGCAACTGGGCAAAAAGAAGCTTAAATATAGTAAATTCTAGCAAATTGCACATATGTCCCCTACTCCCTTCCCCTGCCAAAACCTATGATCAAGGGAATAGATTTTTAACTCAAATTTCAGTTATATTCCCCCTTTCATACTGCAATATTTTCTGGTTCAGAGTCGGAAAATGAAAACAAACAAACAAAAGCACCACAAAAACCAAAAGCAGAAACTGAAACCTTAAATTGCTTCAGGATACAGGTTGCTTTAGAGCACACTATGTTGGTTAAAGCTAGGGAATAGTTAAGCAGTAATTATAATTTACAGTATGCAAAGAGCAACTGCAATAACTGTACATCTAGGCAGTGAGCTGAAGTGGCAGAGATGATGTTTTATTCCCTCTCTTCCACACTCAAGGACATGGCAGCTGGCATTTAAGAGCAAGCAGAAAGGTAAGCACTTGCAGTGTGACAAAGCTTACATGTGAACTACATCCAGGTCTCTTAAAAATGGTATGTATGTGTATATATATACACACACACCCCATATACAGAAAAGTCACCAAATAAATTATCTGCAAAGTTGACTTCTCCATTGAAGGCACATGCTGTCATTGCTGGGAGCCAGGAGCTGAATGCCATTAAGATGCAGACTGCAGATCAACTGGCCCAAAGGCAGGAGCTTCACGGAGGCCCCCTGCACCTGAACTATACAGTGCTGGTACACAGCTCTCCAGAAGATTATTCAATTACAGAGTTACCCTTACTGAACATCCTTGTCCAGCCACCTGCCCTGCTATGGATAGCAGATGACACAATTGAAAGAATTCAAAAGAAAGAGCAAAACCCCCAAAACCTCATTAACACTAACATCTGATATGTTCTCAGGGTTGACTAAAGGTTCTACAGTTACAACTGCAAAACACCATAAAATGTTAAAGATAATATATTAACTACTCCCAGCACCCATTTTGCATTGTTTAAATTTTGGAGCAAAGCAACACCACTGGAACAGCAGCTACAACTAAAGTTGCCAAACAACTCTCCTTTTATTGATACAAAAAAATTTCTCTATTTACTTTGCATAAAACTAAGCATTAACATTTTACAACATGGGTGTGTTTCAGGCCAAAAGAATCCGTGTTTTAAGAAAAATGCTATGGATGTTTCTGAAAAAGAGAGGTGAAGGGAGAACACTGTTTGGACAGTATTCATCTTTCCTACAATTGATCCTTTGAGAACCAGTATTTCCATGTTTCAGCGTACAGACTTTGAATTAACCTTGGAGCCGGAGGTGGTGCTTTTTCCAGCGGAGGGAAAATCCACTCAAACCCACCTAAAAGCAGTGTTTGCATGCATTCAGGAGTGGTTTGCAGTGCTTGGCAGCAGCATTCCCTCCATTTTAGCTACACTGAGCAAAGTTCACTCTCCTCCCTTTGCACAGATGCTCATTCTTTCTGTGAAGGGCTGCACCTGAACTGAGATGAAGGACACCTGAATCCCACCTCATCTCTGCAAACACCTTGCTGCAAATGCAGATTGTGAAGGAAGGGAAGGTCCCAAACCAAACGCAAAGGGAGCAGGACAGTCAGCACAATTATATTTACTTGAGGCTGCTGAGATGCAATGAGTGGTTGTAAACAGAGGATTACAAGGAGAAGGGCAAGGTAGAAATGTGCCAGCAGCAGAAGAAAGGAGGAGACTGACTGTTGTGAAGAGCAGCAGAAGGGCTCTGCAGCAATGTGGGTGAAAATACAGGGTTATTTAGAACAGAGTATGAGATGAGGCAGAGCAGTGAAAACTCCAGGACATCACAAACATCTCCCTGTGCCTTACTGCTACTTATGGCCTCTTTCTACAGCAAGTCTGTCAGCAGAAGCAGCAAGGTTGATTTTTAAGGTTCAGTGAGCCACATGGGTGGTAACACTCTTCCATGAAATGGAATTCACTCCACCTGCTTTCTTAAGAGGTCTCAGAAGCACTTGTGACTGTAAAGCCTTGTGACCATATACAATCTTACCTATTACAACTCTGCTTTGTGCACAGGATGAACAGCCTATAACCTGGACGGCAAATTTGGAAGAGAAAATCCAAGTATATTCTGTAACTGAAAAAAAATCTATTATTAGGAAGAAGACTGTGCCTCTTTCATTTCAGAAACCTGAACAAGGCTGGAAAGTCTTGGCAGAAAATGACCAATCTGTTTAAGAAAGTACAATATCACCACAAAGAATTGAATTTATCATAACTTTTCCACATGCTATATAATAATACTTTTCGCGCAAACATATGCTTTTGCCAAAATCTTCTCTCACTTTTATCTTTGAACTGTGAAAAGACTCCAAAAAGCTGCACGAGCCAATAGCCCACATTTAAGGCAATTTGCAAACTGCACACCGAGTTCATTAATACTGACAATTCAACAAACAACCCAGCCTTTGAATGGCCACTTTGATCCCAACTTTCAGCAATTAAACTCCATTTACCATCCTTCAAAAACGCTTGCAGGAAACAGCGCTTACACCTTTACACACGTGGAGTCACTGCGAGCGCGCCGAGCCCAGGAGAATTCACGGTTCGCTCACAGCCCCCTGAACCGCTGGAATTATTTTGGATGTTGTGTCTCTGGCTGTGCTGGGTGAAAGGAGAGGCGAGGAGGGAGCAGGCCAGAGCAAACACGGAGTGATCCATGCGGGCAGGACCAGGGATGGGAAGCGCGCGGCTCCCAAACATCGGAGCGCACAGCTCCCGTCCCGGCGTGACAACGGTGCCACAGAGGTGGCAACACTCCCAAGGGACAGTCTAAAGGGGAGGGTGACAGGAGCTGGAAGAGGAGGACCACTGCCTCCTTCCAAAGGAAATTCAGCTAGCCCACTCCCCATCTCCTCCTCAAAGTTTGAAAAGGCCTCCTTGTCCTCACAAGGCACAATCTGTTAGATCCATCAATGAAGATCTCAGAAAAAAAGGCGTCACCAGTTAATTCTCTGATTTTTAAGTAGGATTTCAAATATCTTTTAAACATTTAGTAATACTAAATTCTCCATAGGACTTTTGTATCTATACTTTAAGTATTATGAAATATAAATTAAGTTCACAATCTAGTGTTTTTGTCATGGGAATGGTTCTCAAGTTCCTAGGCTTAGCAGATGGTCGATAACAGATTTCACTATTTCCTGTTTTTCCCCCATTTTCTTGGATTTCAGCAACAGAATAGATCTTTTCCTGAGCAATCTGTTCAGTTTGATTGCGTGTCTTTTCTGAATTATATCCAGTACTTATTTTTCTTTTGTAGTATCCCCCCTCCACCATGTCCCTTCTTTGAAGCTGGAAGTTCTCTCTTTGGTTTGTAGTTGCTGGACAAGAATAAAAGCAAACCTCAGATGAAGCAGACAAAATGTATGCTGACTTCCACGCTGCTTTCCTCAACTTGTTTCTATTATGCAAATTATTCCCAACGAGTCACACGCACGCAACCACACTTCCTAACCTGCAAGTTTGTTTTTACAGAATCATCACTCACTCCTGTCTCTGCTCCAACACATTGTCCAACTTTCAGGATTCCTCCGCAGCTACTCCCAGTTATCTCCATACGCACATTACAGGTAAGCGCACAATTCCTATGTAACCAATTTAAAAATTCTCTAATTCAGAACAAACCACCTCCTGCCTTGAAACTACCTCTGCCCCCAGAGAGAGGACCAGGATGCTTTCCCTGCCTCCCCCAGGTGCTCCCTCCACATCAAGGTATGTTTGCACTCCGAGGTTCATTCTGCCATGGTGGCTGTTCCCCACTCTGCAGTCGAGATGTGATGGAGAGGAACACATTCAGCAGATTTAGAAAAAGTTTGAATTGCTCTTGAGAACAGTCATCCACTGGCCTCCCTGCTGCCATAAAGGGAAATGCTCCCAGCACAGCGACAAGAGAGGAAAATCCCAGGTTCCCTAGCTCTTTAAGCCAATGCAATAAATCAAGAGTTACATAACTTCTTTTCTTCCCCCTCCTAAAAATACATTCCTAGCCTGAAACATAATTATTAAGTCTGAAAAAATAAAATGATGTTTCCATGGTTTTTACTAGCTCTCAGGCTGAAACATGGAGGCCTTTGGAAGAAAGCTGCCGTGGGGAAGAGGGAAGGTTACAGAGGCAGCAGCATTCCAGCAGGATAGAGGAAGATGCACAGCACCCAGAGCTGAGGATCATGCAGAGACAAGTGCTGGCTTTTCTCTGAAATGCTGCTGTCCCACTGCTCCCCTGCAGTCTGGGGGACCTGCTCCCCTTGCTGGGCTGGCACAGCAAACATGCACACTGTCTGCTCCATGGCTGGCTGGGTTCCAGAGGAGATGATCCACCCTGGACCAGGTGCTCACTCTGGTCACCAGGGGCAGAGGATGTGGCTGGAGAGCCCCTGGGGTGGGTGCTGTACCCACAACAGACACATCCCTCCTGGCCCTGGAGGGGCCCAGGGTCTCCACAGGTATGTGCAAGCAGCAAACAAGGTCATCTCCAGCAGCTCCTGCTCTCTGAGCACAGATGGAGGCTCTCCAAGAGCAGAAGACTATTTCTGGCTGGCCATCTCAGGCTGCAGTTGCCTGTCCCAGCTGAGATGAGCCACAGCCCTTTGCTGCCAGCCCTGGGAACAGGTGCTGCTCCTAAGGAGAACCAGCAGCAACCCTTGCTGTCAGCACCAAGGGGCTTTGTGCCCTGCTCCTGGGAAGGACAGACTTCAGCAGCACAACTCTAGACCTCCTTCATCTAGGGAACATCACAAACCTTGAGGGTCTGTTTCTTGCATCACAGGAGCTGTAATCTTTTTATAACTAGTTAAATGATGTCATATGCTCATTAGCTTTCCAGGCTCTATTTGGAAGGCAATTTTTTTTTTAATTCTCTTGTTCCCTTTTTTTTCCTTGACTGCTTAGTTTCTATTCAGCACAAGTGCTCTGCTCTGAAAATTCTGCCAAAGGTTTTCCACATTCTCTGCACAGCCCTCTAACTGCATTGCAGAAAAATAAGACTCATATACACATTCAACCTTGCTCCTCAAACATCTTTAAAAGTTTTGCCTGTTCATATTGAGTTCCTACTGGAAAAAAATAAGTTGATAATCAATCCAGAAATACAATTCTGCATGTTCCTGCACTGAGCCAAAACCACAGAATTTACTACCACAGAAAACACAGAAGTAAAATGAATGAAATTAATCTATCAGGGTTTTTTCTCTTCCATCTCTGCTAGGTCATTGCAGTAATCCAGAAAAAGAAATAGTCTGAAATCAAAAGTGAAGCACTAGATTCAGCTACACTGCCTCAATACATACGAAGAACCTACTCACACTTTACAGCCTTTGTAAAAATCAGAAGCAATTATAAAGTGATACAGGAATTACCTTGTTCACTCTGGGATTAAAAATATTAATCTTGGGTAGGATGTTAGGAAAAATAGTAATACAGCAATCACTGAACTATTCCAAAATTCTATGCAAAATTAGCTCAGAATACTCTGTGATCCTGTGAGATGGTTAGAGTTGTCCACTATGACTGTCTGAACTGCTCCATTATATGGTTTGCAAGTTGTATTTAGACAAAAGAGAATAAAAATGCACTCCAACATGTTTGACCATAACTGAGTTGTCCAAACTGCAAGAGCAGACTTTTTCTGGGGCATTTTCTTAATAAGTGAAACAGATATTTGTCTTACTGAATTGTAACTAATTACAAGGCTGAATTTCATCTTTTCCCTATTTGTATCAGAATGGAAGAAACCAGCAGACAGATTTTTTGTTATAGCATAGAAGTTCTTGCATACTTGGAACTCTGATTACGAAACTGGATGGGACTCCATGGTTTGTGCCATTCTCCATCCTTACAAGGCAGCCACTTTGATAAATTTCCAAGCTTTATTTCAGAACTAATCAAATGTTTTGATCTTATGATGCCTCTTCAGAGAGCTCTTTCTGAGCACTGTCTTTCCAATGACAAGACTTTTAATCTACAGGTTAAATGCACCCAAACTATATGCACTCACCCTTGTCCCAGCAGTGTTAATCTTCACCTTAAACAAAAAAGCAACCATGAAACTTTTTAAAACAGTTCTACTCCCTCCAAAAGCTTTATTTAAAAACAAAACAACCCACCCCCCATACATTCTCTCAGCTTTCCTTTTCCCAGACATATATCACCTGCTTTACTACCCTCAAGGCAGAAGAGAACTGATCTTTGCCTGAGTTTACAAGTACATCTTGTACAACCCCTACAGCATAGATCATCTTATTTATTTTCAGAACACTACTTGTATGTGGTCTGATGGTGCCCAAGTCCTTCTTCTTTAAATTTTCATAAAAATAGGACTGTCCTACTAAAAACATCCCTTAGCACACTGTTGAGGATTATCATCATCATCATCACAAAAGGATCAGAGTCATGGACAGGCACTGGATACCTAATTAAAGAAGTGGAACAAAGCTCAAATAAGAGAAATGCATTTAGTTACTCTTGACTCTCAGCTGTTGCCATAAGCTTGGGCAGAAGACAAAAACTACTTGCTCTCTACTAGTAAGCATTCCCTGGCACATGCATTTGTGTCTCCCCATGAGACAGTCTTAACCCAATACCTCTCTCACTTTTTAAAATTCCTCTCTACTTTGATATTATATATTTTCCATTTGCTGCCCTACAAAAGGCTCCACTGAAATTTTATCTTAGTAGGATTACTTTTGGCAAACACTTTATTTCAATTACTCTGTATCTACCTGTTTCTCCAGCAAATGTGGTTCTAATGCTTTGCATATGATGGACTTCAGGTTTGTAGGCTTGCATTTCCATGGAGCAACGTACTCCGTTTCTCAGAGTTCAATATTTCATGGTAAAGGTTTCACATATTTTCTAATTAAAGAAGCCTCAAGGGGAATGTGAAACCTCCTCTTCCAGTCTGAGCTGAATCAAAAACGGAACAGGTCCATTGATTTTGATCAAATATGAAGGCCTCTGCCAGGAAAGCTCCCTAAAATGTTGTCAGCACACATATGGAAGACTAGTCCTTGGAATAGCCACAACTATATTTTATTACTTCCTCAAAGATAAATTTCATTCTGAGGAACTTTTATTACTGTTTTTTTTTGGAAGCAAAGATCTTCTCTGAAGGTTGCCTAAACCCATACACATACAAGAGTTTCACTTGCAACTGCTACAAAAGCAAGAAACACAACATTTAATTAATTCTCTTCCCTAATGAAGATGTGCAATTAACATGGGAATTGTACTCTTAAACAATATTAGTAATTGAAGTTCAACAGTGGAAGTACAAGAGGTTCAGTACACAAATGGTAAAATGATAGTTTTTTTTTAGTCACCTGTGCAGGATAGAAACCCAATCACTGGGAAGATGGTTTAGCTTCAAATGAAAGCATTCTCACTTCCTCTTTGGGACAGGATTTTCTTCTTCATATGATAAAACGTTTAAGTTATAAAGCTATTTGAAATTAGATAAAGCCAAGGCAAAAATTAAACAGGAATAAAACAACTGACAAGGAAGAGAGACGCTGCTGAAGCATTAATATGCTGCCAAACTTCCCCAAAGTCATTAATGTCTCTATCAAACCCGAGAAAACTCATAGATTCATTGTGTATAAAAAGCTGCATTACCTCACCCAGAAGCAATGAAAGCAAGAATAAATTTGAGAGAAAGCAGCCTTCTCAGCACAGCCAACTTGGTGAACTTCAGCCCTGGATTTTCATCATTGCTGCAAGGACAGAAACCAGCCACCTTTGGCTGTGCAACACATACTCCAAACAGCTCAGGACACCAACTGCTCCATCTTTATGGCTGGCTTCAAATATGGGACATTAAGGAATTTAGTTTCCAAGCAAGGGAAAGGACAATGGCCAATGGTTAATTACAAGGCAAAGAAAAAACCCCATACAGATGAGATTTTATATATATGCTCTCTGTACCTTGAAGGTGTTGGGGGGTTTATTACACTCAGACCAGAAGGAAAATGTCACACCCCATGTTCTACAAACCAGTAGCTACTTTTTGGACTATTCAAAGCAAATGTTTATTTATTCTTGGGAAAGTTTCTGCAATCATCAAGAAAGAAAAAAGAGACAAATCAAAACTGAATTCATGAATCCAAAGCAATTCCTGGAGAGGCATGTTCCCCTCCCCCAACTATATTTTTTTACAAATGAATTTCTAGTGAGGCCATTTGGCATTTTTTTAGTATGAAGTATCATCAGTTCCTCCCTCCGTCGTACGCCACTGTCACCCTGATGTATTTTTCTCACAGAACCATCACTTCTGGGACTACTCTATCATAAGAGCCACAGCATTACATTTGACAATCTGTACTAGATAAAATGAAGGGCATCCAAACAGGCACGAGGTCATTCAGACTTGAATCTTTATGGAGAGCATTTAAATTGTGCATTTAGTATAAAAAATGTACTGAAAAAAAAATCAAGATTGCATGAAAAGTGCTTTAAGTTGGTATGATTTGGGATAAAATTAGCAAGAGTAGTCTCTGCCAAGTGCTATAAAATGATGATGCAATAATTTTACCCTTTTAAGTTAGCACATGTATGGAAGCAATTAAAATGTTTCCTTTTCCAAATTAAAAAGGAAAACTGCAACAGAGAATATTAAACCACTTCTTGAAGTTTAGGCATGCAAAGGAACAGCACAAATGCAACCACTTGGAATTCACAGACTAAGGTCTGTTGTTTTTTTTTTCCTTGATTGAAAGCCGCAGTCAACTGTTTCACACTCAAAACGAGTATGGCGTGAGATGAGATGCATTTTCTGGATTTCTGGTTGCATCTCCATTATTCCTAAATTCTCCAGCTGAGGATTAAGCTCACTAGCCAGGAGGACGCCAGACTGAAGGCAAAGTTACAGCATAAAAACTGTAACACACAAAGCAATGCTGCCAAAAATATTAAAATTCTCCCCATGTTTTCCCCAATTGCTTACACAAATGCCAGGTGTCTGGCTAAAAGGAAAAAGCAAGTGAAAACTCTTCCCTTTAGAGAAGCAGTGACACAAACAGGGTGAGAAAAAGGGTGCCATAAATCACATCCTCCAAATATTAAATCTCCAGGTTCCACCCTTCCTGAAAAGGTTATGAGATACATAGGACGTTTTACATGAAAGCTCTTTTTCTGTTTTGCATATGGGGATGACTCAGAGTTGCTTACTTGATCTTGCACTGGGACAGATCTGCAGGAAAACTCTCTGAAGCACAGGGGCACCGAGGGGAGCCTGGGATCCAACTGTGCTGCAGAATGGATGTCATCAGCTAAGCAGCTCACAAATAAATGAGAAGAATTATGCTCCAGAAAGGGAAGTCCTCAGCTTTGAAGAGATGTGCTCTAGACCTCCCACAGCCTGCAACAAGTCATCTGAATTGCCAAATGCATGGCTTGCCTTCTGATGCAAAAAAATAAGCAACTGAGGTGCTGCATTAGTAACCAGCAACCACAGATAGGGAATCCCAAATGCTTCATGCAGGGTCTTGCCTAGACCTGGCAAGAATTAACCTAGCAAGCTTAGTGTTGGCATTGCCAATAGTCAAGCCATGAGAGATGGGGAACCAGTTCTGAATCAGTCCCAGACAGGGACTCCAACCCACAGCTCTGCTTTGCAAAATAATGGCCCAGAATTTGGGTAAAAGTCTATCCCAGTTTGGTAACAAACGAGAGGCTGCCCCATAAAATAAAGAATACCAAGTAACAAGCAGCAGAACAAAAGAAAAAAAAATAGGAAATTCATTAGGAAAAAATAAAGATGTTGGCCAATTTTCCCCAAATGACATGGTTCCTGAACAAAACTGACAATAAGAATAGAGAGCCCAGAAAAACCCTGAAAGAACAGACCCCTTGCTAAGTTGTCAGCAACTGGGCACGTAGGACAGGCATGCTGAACAGAAAGCAGCAGATTACTGAGTTCCAGAATGAGAGGCTTGTATCATGGGAGGGCAATAAATAATTTCCAGCCCATTGGTTGTTTAAGCATCCTCCTAATTTACGTCTATTAGGGACATGCATATTGAGATTAGCAAGCCTGACTAGGCTGTAACAAGCCCGTATTCAGGAGTTTGAATGAGAGATCTGCCCCAAAGAATATAGTTTTAAAAGCAGTTTAGGGGAAAGCCAATAAAAGGAAAGCAATGCAATGAAAAGCTTCCAGGCTGTTGGAAGACAAGGCTCAAATCACATGCACAGAGTCCATTACTGATGGAGGCTGAGCATAGCTTTACCTGTAAGTACAGATTCAAGGTTTCTAGAAAATGAATTCTTATATTCTTCAGGATACTTCAACTTAAATTATCAGTGTACCAACCAGAGAAAGTACTCATTCACTATAGCCTAATAATAGGCTGCCATCTCCACAGGCAGCTGCAGGTGAGGGAGCCACACTGCTTGCTGCCACATCTGGCTCTCAAATCACAAATATTTCTCTGGATATTCAATTAACAATGAATTTAAAGACTGGAAGAGGATACAGCATTAATATGGCAGTGCTCTAGACTGGTAAACCAAACCAATAAACGCTTTTTTTTTTATATCCACCTAGAAAGAACTGACACCCATGAAACTGCATCTCCCTTCCTTCTTGCTGCTGTCTTTCTTTAGGGTGGCCGAAATGGGCAAAAGGCACCCAAAAGGAGCTCACCATGACCTGCTAGAGTAAACCAGACACTGGTAATCTTTAGATGAAATGAGTAAAAGCAAACTAACATGCAATACACAATACAAACTTCCACAATTTGTGGGACAGGTGCAAAGAAGAACTCTTTGAGCATTGAAGATAACAGAGAACTCAAAAATAGGTCACTTCACTTTTCTTAGGAGAAACTGTGCACACTAAAATGACTTTTAAAGGGCTTTTAAACAAGCATCTGTGACCAAATCAGGAGAAAAGCTTTTAACAGGCAAGGTAATAAACCACAGAAACAAGCTGAGAAGGGAAGCTGTAGATCCTCTGTTTTTTATTATACTCTAAAAAAGACATATGATTTCACTTGGAAGATACCTCAGCTAAAGAAGTTGTGCTTTAGTTAATCACACAGTGTTGAGCTCAGTGCTGCACAGTGGTGGGGTCAGCAGCCAGGATTCAGCAGAATTCAGCAGCCATCAGGCTCCCAAGCAGCTTCTGCCAGGAGCCCAGCCTTTGAGCTGCCCAGCTCCCTTTAGGAGGTTGATTTCTCCAGGTCTCACAGCCTTGTTTAAATGTTAGAATACCATCTCAGTTATTTCATCTTCATCAGCTGATGTCATGGAAGCAACAGGTTTTTTCTGGCTGAAGCTGCCTGCATTGACTAGTTTTCTTTCTTTTTTTTTCTCCAAAAGAATAAAAAGATTACTCCCAATTTATTATTTGCTTCATTTCTATCCACAAGATGAATAAAGCCAAATGAATGCTATTTCCACAGCCTGAAGAAAGCGTATTACAGAACCACATTCAATGGTAATTTAATATTCATAAAACTGATACTTTCTAAGTTACAGAACATACTTAGTAGAGAAATAAAGTCTTTTGCTAAACTTCCATTATTTCTCAGTTTTTCAGAGACAGCATTAGGAGACTTGCTAGAAATGAGCTCATTTCACCACGCTAAAGAGAAGCTGAAGTGTGCACCACATGTACACCCCTTTTCTGATTAAATCCCCATTACTGGCAGTGTTCTGGTGAGTCCTGCATTCAAAGCAGCAGAAAAAATTCTTGCAATAATTTTAAATGGATACGGTTACTTTTCTGTCCAGCTATGCCCGGCCATCTCAAGCATAATTTACAACAGAAATGTACTATAAAATCTTCAAGTTAGATTTCCTCAAGAAAGACTTTCTTCATGGATTTGTAAATACCTTATCAAATTTTCACCATGTCTCCCCCTGTCTAACATTTAAAATATGATCTAAATATTCAGATTCCAATATTAAAAAAGAAATTTCATTTTGTAAACACTTTTTCAGTGTATGGGATAAATATACAAAAATTAACCCACCAGTGACAGATCTCCAAGTAAGAATCCATAACCTTTTCCCAAAAACTGGTGTCCCTTTGCCTGCCAGCAGCTTGTGCAAGCTACAAGGAGTTAAAATCTTGCACTGCATGGCTGAGATTATTTGCTGATGCTCTAACACCAACCAAAACTTGCAGCCCGTGCATATTTGCTGCTGTAGAACGAATATTTAACTGCTAATATTTAATTTAAAACTAACACTTCCTTAAAATAAAACACATCTATATGCATTAAGTCCATATGCATCAACTATAGCACAGTCTCCAAGCTGTCATTTAGGGAAAAAAAAACCCCAAATCTTGAAACCAACAACCTGGTTTCCTGTGGGTACCACGAAGATCACTCACCAGTAGACAATAAATAAATTAAAATTAACCCCAGAAACATCTTATCATTTATTTGTGCAGGCCAATGCCACTCCAGAACGAATGAAATACTGTTTTTCACATGAAGAAATCTGAATGCATCTATACTGAAGTCAACAGGGTTGCACAATGGGTCAGCAAAATCTTCAGACCTGAGAGCTGTCCAGAGTTGGCTTGGGACAAGGCTCAGCTAAAGAATTTGTATTTCTGATGAAGCAGCACTGATTGAAGGATGGAAACCTGACAGTCTAACCTCAGAATCAGACTGCAGCAAGATAAAACATCATCTGAGAAGCTGAAGAGAGAGGACGTCAAATGAAAGCAACTGCCAATGTCACATTAGGTTTATGAACCTTTGGAAGCGGAACTATATTCAATTTTCACAGTGTTGGCATGTATTTCTAAAGTGAGTCTGAAAAAAGACCCTTAAGATTAAGTATTAAAGATAGCCTAAAACTTAACAGCAAAGCATTTTGAGCACATGGAGTGCAATCTACAGCTTGAGCTTGCTCTGCCTCCTTCACCAGACTCACACCCACCTCAGACTCCCCAATGCTGGAATCAGTGCAAAGCCTCAACTCCACCTGGCACAGGTGTAAATCTGAGAGATATTTGATGAAATTAGGAGAGAAGAGGTGTTTGTGCACACTCACCTCCTGCCCCTCAGCAGAGGTGGCCCATGCCACTGAAAAGCGCCTCGGCTGTGCTGGTATTCCATACAGGAAGCACTACAGCATTCAGCTTTTCATTTAAAAAAAATCCGAAACAACAGCTCAACATTAAATAAAAATGACAGATTGCATCTTTACATTGCCTTTCTTCAGCCATTACATTTGGGAATGGAGAGAAATACAAGTCAGTTCCATATACTTCAATGGCTTAGGGAGAACTTACTGTAAAATAATATCAGAATGATGAGAAAGAGCCTCTTAGAAATATAAGAGTATTTAAGGAGATAAATCATTAAAGGAGAGAGAATTATTTTTTTTGAAATGCACTCTAAATAACTTAGCCAAATCCTCCTGTCGTGACCTAGACAAAAATGCATGCTGCCTCAATAGGAGCTATTTCCTACTGCAAAATATGAGCAGCCTTGAACATTTACCACGGATGTTCACATGCATATTTATGAGAAATATCACTTCCAGCTAGCTTGCCTATTGACTGGCATCAGTCAATCACATGCAGAAAATGAAAGAAGGTGGTGAGCAGTGGCCACGTGAGGTATTTCTACAAAAGCCTTGGGAAGTTGAGACAGGACAGCAGCGACTGCCTCTTCAGAGCTAAAAACATCTTTAAGCAGCACAAGTGTAAAAGTGTCGCTGTGCCAGCAAATATGCTTTAGAGATGCGTGTTTAGCAGATCCAGGCATATCCCAAAACACTACCCTGAAACTGCAGGGGTAAACTGCCCAATGTTTATTTTCTGCACATGCTCAGGCTTGGCAGGGAGGTTACATAGCTTCAGTATCGGTCAGAGAAAACAGGTCCGTGCTATCAACAAGGTTAATTAATAGAGTCTCTAAAATACATTCTCCCTTAGCTATCCCCAGTGCTCCAACCCTCCCCCCAAAACACCTGGTCCTTGAAAAGCCCTTCAACTGTACTGGTAAAGCACAAAATACAGTCAAGCAGGTATTTTATATGTAAAACTGTGGTTTAGATTTCAGAAATGACACCTTGCAAATAATGGATGAGGAAGCAGAACGCTGCACAAATGTCAGCTTTTGCTTTGCAGCATCCTCCTGGGTTTCTGTTATAGTTATACAGGCAGAATTGCAGCAACTCGTCAGGGTTTGTCAAAATCTGGACTGTGGTCTCATTCTGCTAAGGATGGGACTCAACATATGCAGAAAAACATTTATATGCCTCTGCAGAATTAACTCATCCTTTAGCTAAACCACATCAAAAAATAAAACTGAAATAAAATAAGACAATACATTTATGGCCTATTTCCAAAGTTTTGCTTTGCTCGTGGTATAAAACTTTTAAGGTGCTGAATACTATTTGGATTGGTTTAAGTGCCTCTTTCCACACACAAATAAATAATAACCCCTGTAAAAATATTTTCCATGGATTTACTGCTCATTAAAAATAAAGAAAACTCCCTGTCAGCTCATGAAAATGACAAACCCACCAGAAATATTTTTTNNNACAATGAAAAATAAATAAAGCTTGTAGAAAAAAAAAGCAAGAAAAACAACCGAAAGTTCTTCCTAGCCAGGAGACCAAGCCAGCTCCCATCATCCTCGGTCTGAATCCTGATCTTTTCTTCAGCATTATCTCCTTGCTCTCAACACAAACACCTAATTAATACCATGGAAAAGGGCAGAAGGAAACTGCTAGGAAATCCCTATATATTGCAAAGGAAAGTACAACTGGACTGGTAAGGATGAATGGCTGTAGGCTGCTTAGGAGATGATGCACAGAAAAGCAGGAGACAGTGTGGGGCCTTGACAGGATTTCATTGCTGGAGCTAAGCAGTCCAAACATTAGCTGTTTTTGATAAAGATCAAACACCCTCCACACCCATCCTTCCCAAAATACACAATAACAGTCCAGCATGACCATCTCCCTCAGACTCAGGTTGTCAGAGAAAAGGCCAAGACACTGCTTTAACCTTTCACATAGTTAATTGGAATTTAAGTGCTGCAAACAATTGCACTACGCAACATCCCTGTATATTTGGGGACCCATTTTGTACCTCAACAACAAAAATAGAATCAGAGAATGGGTTGGAAACAGCCTTAATGATCAATAT
>VZTT01064956.1:399-10906 GCA_013400855.1 Buphagus erythrorhynchus | reverse complement strand
ATAGATTGGTTTGATAAAAATGGGCTTTTCTTTCCTTTTAATTTTGGATTAATAGGAACTTGTCTCTCTCACACAAAAAAAACCCCGTAACACCCAAAAAAAATTGTAACACCCAAATTCCAGACCAAAACACCCCGCCCAGCTGCCCCTTCAGGAGCTCAAACCTTCCAGGTTTCCTTCAGTAGGAGGCAAGAAAAAGCAAGCTCTCAGCAACACCTCTTCATAACTTTGTGCTAATAGACCTCATCCCTACAGAAGGCAAACCCTTGGGAAAAGCGAGTTGTCAGACCAAGAGGGAGCCACATGGAAACCAAGTATTTTCATAAATTCTATTTTCATCTATTATTTTATTGCTATACTTTAAAAAGCTTACTTAGGTAACTTATGAAGTAAGTCACATTTGCTGTATAGGTAACAAATGCTGATCTGAATACAAACTGCTTTTAGCATGATATCACTCCATTATTTTTAACAAACCAATCTATTCCTCTAGCACATCCTATTTTATAGCTTTCTATCCAACTCAACAAAGCTGGTACAAAATACCAATGCTTTCAGAGATGTCACAACAAAACAACTTTCACCAGAACAAGAAAAGCAATTACATAATTTTTTTTTTAAATTTTTAATCCTCCTCTTTGCTTTGACTTTGATGAAGACTGCTGATGGCCTGTCAAATTAAAAATGGAAGAAAAAAAAATTAATGCTGAATTTTCAACGGAATCTTCAATTTATGGGGTTTTAGCTTCCTTGGTGATATGCCTCCCACACTGGCCCAAAAGCATAGTGCCATGTCTGGCTCTTGACCCAAGCACTGTATAAACATCCTTTCATGCCTCATGCCAGAACTCCTGCCTATATTTTCACTCAAATCCCTCTAAGGATAGTAGAGATAATCAGGCAAGGATGTTGCATGCGTGCTACTCGAGCTTTCATGTAACTTTTTTCCAAATAATGAATCAGGAACAAAATTAATGGCCCTCAGCAGAAAGACAGGGTACAGCAAACAAATTTAATTTGCTTTTACTGTAGCTGCTTTTCCCACTGTTTTTGAAGTTGTGTTTAAAACATAAAGCAGAAAGCATCCCAGAAGCCCCAAATTCGACATCCTGAACCATTCAGAGATATTTCTTCAGATAAGAACTGAAAGACTCTTCTATTTTCCAGAAGAAAATGATGAAGGGGGCTTTTAATCCAGAAACACACACAATAAAACTGGCCTCATCCCAGACAGTTTCCCAGGATGAAGTGGGCAACATCCTGCTCTCCCACCCCTCCAACAGACATAGGCCCCATCTGTGGAAATGCAGCCCCTGAATGCCACAAGGGAGCATTTTGATGTCCCACTGCCAACAGTCCAAAAACAGATGCAGCAATCAAATCTGGTTTAGCCAAGTTTTCACTTTGTTTGCAACTATCTGGACTTCCCTGCTAGAAATCATTTTGGAGGCAGTGCCCAGCAGGGTGGCAAGGCTGTAATTCCCATCCCTGCAGAGGGGAAGCACTCAGTGCAGCACTCATATGGGCCACGTTTACAAAGCCTTTATTTAAATATACCACCACCTCTGCTGAAAGTTGGGAAAGACCAAGGAAAGCTCAATTAAATGCCGGGTGATAACAAGTTACTGTGAACCTACCGCCAAGCACAGTAATTGCACATGCTTGCTCCTTAACTCAAGTGACCCTGCTTTGGCCAGGGGCGAATAATGCACATGCAATTACCATGAACAGCTGATGAACTGTAGCTTGTTTGTGCATCTGGAACGGTGGGTGTTTCTGGAAATCCTATCATGTGCACACTTACATACTCGGGGCACCTTCATTACTTTTTCAACCCTCCCTTGTAATGCCCACTTGTTTTTTCCTCTGGGCAGCAGCAGTAAGGTCCTGTGACCTGTGTTATTTCCATGTGCTCCATCACTCAGAGAAAAGCCCAGAAGCCCTACCAAGGTGCCACAGCAGATGTGTGTTGCCCTCACTGTGTTCCATAAGCCAAGCAGCCCAAAACTCCACTCATCCTGGAAAAGCTGCCTGAATGAGGGATGTACTTCTGAAACAGTAAGGTACTACAAGCTTTATATGCCAACAGTCCCCAGAGCACTCCTGTGCATCTGCACATGGTTTTTCCACTACCAATTCTAAAAAAACCTGCAGTGAGAGGAAAAACTTCAGCTGTTTTAAGAACTGACCTCCAGCCAGGAGGACAGGACTAAACACTCACCCAGACATAAGGCATGTCACGTACAGCAACAGCGGCCGTGGCCAACTTGCCTTTAGATGGATTTGCAGTGATTTTAAACTCTGAATAGGTGTCACACACATTTAAGCCTGTTACAATGAAGGGGTGTCAAGAGGCAAAAGTCACTTCAGGATTCCAGCTCTGGACTGTGTACAGGAAGACTGGGCAGCAGCCGTGCTGGCACATCAGCCTTTCCAAGATGGACTGGCAGGGATGGGATAACTCACCCTCTCTGCTGCCTGCTATGAGCCAGCTGCAATCTACTGGACAGATCGCAGGTTGTAGGGAAACAAACAGATCAGGAATTTGCACTTTTGAGAAATGCTCTTCAGACAACAAAGAAAGGCCCATCAGTGAAGTTCCCAGCACTGAGGTTCTTAACACGGCAGAGGAGCAATTTTACTGGCATTGCCTGCACGTGAAACTATTAACACGTAATATTCCAAACTAGGAGTGTTATTAAGTGCAGTGATGTGCTGAACAACTGCAGATGCCAACTGTTTGTACATTTTTGGCTTAGGGAGGACTTCTCAGATCCTCTGCAACGTAATATAAATCATATTTACAAACCAAAAGACGTGAGGAGTCTCATATGTCAAGCCACAGTGATTTACAGGCACTTACATATTCTCACTTTTCCAAGTATGTCATCAGATGCCTCAGCACCGAGTTGGAAATACAAAGAGAGGAAGATAATATCCCAAAGAATTTATTTCTATTTGCTTCCATTTTAAGTTCTGGACATGCAGAGTATATATTTTCATTCATCTACACTTTAGCACCTTTCTCTGGGTTTTCAATCTCTCTTCTTTCAACATGTTAGGGTGCAGAAAAATAATTAACAGACATAAATTACAGCTGCCTCAGGGATAGAAGTGATAGTGTAGAAGAGAAGCTAAACATAGATGATACAAGCAGATTGAGCAATGTGAGCAATGTACTGAGATGTACTTCCATGTGTTTTGTGATTCCATCTTCTTGCATGAGGACACATGCAAAGAGCACGATTCAAAAGACATAGGAGGCAATCAAACAGCATTTCCAAACTGGCACCACTGAAAGAAGCAGTACTTCCTGAAATAAGGAAAGAGAAGTAAAGGTTGTTTTGCAAACCAGCAACACAACAGCAGCCTCAGTAAAAACCAACTTGAAAAAGAATTTGCAGTCACTGGAGATACTGCCCTGAGGCTGCCTGCCCTCCTCAGGCAGCTCAGCTTGCAGCAACCTCCTCTAAATGAAACCATTTCCAGACTCTTTTTGCTGAAACACCAGATCCCTACAGTAGTTTCAGCCATGGCACAGGCACTTAGCAGCAAGGCTCCATAACCAAGCTGAACACCATGAGCACACTTTTCTTTCAGAAAGAAGGAACAAAGTCCAGTGGATGAGGGGAGACACTATTTTGGAACCAATGACTGTATTTAATCCATGCACCTATCGGCATATCGATTAAATTTAATCAAAATGCCAAAGAAGTATCATCACAGGTATGGGGGAAAAGGGCAGCAGCCTGTTGGTGGCTGCACACAAGCACAAAGAGATAAAAAACAAAACAGAGGCGGTACCACAAAGGCTCATATCTACAGAGGAGTCACATCTACATGAAGAGAAGGAGTGGCGTAAGCTTGTTCTGGTTTATAACAAGTGTCAGACTTGCTGCACATCTCTACAGTGAAGTGACACTGGCACAGCTCTGCAGGACTGCCAGCAATGGCCAAGGCTAGCAGCCAGGACACGTCCCCAAACACCCTGGGGAGTCCTAGGTGCCAGCCTGATACTCCCATGTCCCTGCATATTTGCTATTTCTGTTATTCAGGGCAGCTAAACTGAGCTAGCACAGGAATGCACCCATGTGCCATAACAAAACACCACCCTTTTGCTGCTTAAATAAACATATACCTTAGGGCAGCAGGAATAAAAGGAGAAATCAGACAGCAACAACAGCACAGGAGCTTACAAAGGCCATAGGTAACCTGGTGTTAATCAGGAACAAAAACACAGAAAAACAACACCACACTTTCTTGGTAAGGTCAGTAACAAAGACCTCCCAGGCCATGGGAGGTCACACGATTTCCCTCCATTCTGAATGGGATGTGAAGTAGTAGTAGCATTAAAACAGCGTGGGATACAGAGTAAAATTTAACTATCTACCTCCTCAAAGGCAAGATGTGACTTTCATGGTTGTGCTGCTTATTTAATCAGAGTCCAAAAAACCTGAAGTGGTTTGGTGAAGTTTTTAATGGATGAAGTATCTCTATCACAGGAAGAGCAGGCAAATCAGGTGGGTTTATCTCAAGCTTTCAGCTGGTTAACAGAAAACCTCTAAACCAAAACTACAAGTCTGTCAGTGGAAAAGCTGGTATAGAATCATCAAGTTTTTGTCAGGCTACCAGAATACACTGACTTTCAACTATTATTTGGAATACAGTAGAGCCTGAGGCCCCCAGTGCTATATTATGTCACATCTGATTTTGGATTTCTGTCTAGGAGCTTACTAAAAACAAACAAACAAACAAAATCCCACAACAACAACAAAAATCTCACAGATTCTCTGTCTTAAGCTTCCAACCACTATATGATGCTCATGTAAGAGAGGGTAAAGAAACAGAACCCAGCTTGGCACGGCTGCACAGCAAGCCCAAGAGCAATCCTCATACCATGATGCAGTCCTGGGGGTCATTTCTTATCAACTTCAGCTTCCCAGCACCATTTGCCAAGTTGATCAATACATTAGTAGACCCTTTTTTTTAACTGCTGAAAGAACCTGGTAACATGGAAGTTTCATTCTGCTGCCCCAGGACCTGCTGCTGTAGGAGGAGGGGAACCCTCCTAAACTCTCCCAGCCAGTTTAGGGAAGGCACCACTTCCAGGCTGCTCTCCCATACAGGGGCATGGCACTGCAGCCACCAAAAACCCCACCATCCTCCTGACCTTCTACTCACCAGAGGAACTGTTGGGAGCAGTGACAGAACAGACCTTTAGAAGCTGGAAGCCCAGGAGCTGCACTCTGGCTACATCTGCAGCCCCCCACACCTAAAGCATCAGCTGCAGCACCAAGACTGGCCCCACACCATGAGGCATTCACTGCTTGGTCGAGTCAGTGCTCTGCAGACACCTGTCCCAGCCTAGAGAGACCCAGTACACTGCCAAACAACACTTCCAGGTCTTCCCATGGGGAGATTACTAAGCTGCCCATCACAGCTCAGGATAGCCAGCAGCACTGCTCCTGCTCCTGACCCCGTAGGTGTTGTGGGGAGGAGGCTGCAGATCCTCCCCCATCAGCAGCTGCCCTGCATCCTGCATCCCACAGCTGCCCTGCATCCCACAGCTGCCCTGCATCCTGCATCCCACAGCTGCCCTGCATCCTGCATCCTCAGTGATGCTGCTCAGCCCCTCTGCAAGCTCCCGCTTCCCAGCTGGAGCAGGTCAGGCAGCAGAGCCAGCCCACCCCGAGAGAGGGCACTTCACTCCGTGCAAAGCAGCCTCGCAGCTGCTCAGGGTTTAGAAAATTGTCTGCGGTACCACCAGTTACAAGGAAAAGTTTTTAAAATAAAATCATGCCAGCTGCAGAGAGCAAGCAAAGGAGTGTAAGACACCTGTGAATTTGATCCTGGGGAAAAAAAAACAGTAACAGTGATTTGAAGGAGAACACAGGCTACAATTAGAAAGTGTTAGAGATAAGTGATTTCATTATTTGCACAATTTTCTTTGTAGGTGAAAAAGTCAGTAAGGCACTAAGTGTCTTGACTAGGTTTAAATTCAATTATGAGTACGTTTTTGCCACCTGAAAATTAGATTGGTACATTTTTCAACTAGCAGTAATCAGCTGTTCTACACTTTTTTTTTTTCTCTCCAGTCAATAAATACAAGACAATGATTGTCCAAGATTTGAAATGCAATTTGTCCTAATAAACTTATCTAGGGATTTAAAACACATTCACATTATGGAATCTGAATGACAGTTTTTAAAAATGAATTAATGGACTCTGAGATAACACATTTAACTTAACAGATATATTGAAAATACATTAGTGAAGATGAAGATCCAAAAAAAAAAAAAAAAAAAAAACCACTACCAATGAAAGCCAATCTCTTCACATTTAGTCTAAGAAAAAGCTTGAAAGTTTATTTTGGAATTTTTCCAAATTACTCCAAATTTAAAACTACCTAAATAGAACTGGGTTTATTTACTTAATTCATTAGCAACCTGCTCCACCTACATCACCACTCATGGTCTTGTTACTTCCTGCCTCCATTCATACTCTTTATTTCCTTTAACCTTCTCCCTCAGCCCCTATAAACTGGAACCTTAATGACTGAATTTTTGTCCTTCCAGACCAAAACAACATAACAGACGTAATTATATCACAGTGACACAGTTAATGTCTGAATCCTATTTATATTTAGCATCCTGTTTTTTTCAAAACCTCTTTTTGGCCCCGCTCCATCCTGCCTCTCCAATATTGTGTCCATCATCCCAATATGCCCACTCATGCATTCCTCCCTGTCCCATCCTCATGACCATGCAGCTGGGGTTGCCCTTCAGCCTGTGCTGCCTCATCTGTCTGGAATTCCCTTTCTCCAGACCAATTCCTTTCCTTGGTTCTCACCTTTATTCGTGTACACACACATTCATTTACAGGCATCCAGTAAATCCCATGTGGTTTTTTATCCTGCCCTCACCAAGGTTAGAGCAGAAAACAAAAATACCAAAAGCCTTTCCTGCTTTTGCACTTCAGATGTATTTTCTTTTATTCCATTAATAATGTGTTTCATTCCCTTTTTTCCTGCAAAGTAACCCGTGTGCACATCTCTCTGTAGCTTTGCAATTACATTCTACCCACGTCCATATTTTGCCAGTACACATACATGTATGCCTGCACAGTATTCTACACCAAATACAGTAATTCTGACACTGAGTCAAGCACTGACACTGTATCACACCACAGGCAGGACGGTAATATCTTTAATAATGACACTTATTGCTTCCTCTCCCTCTCATTCTTTTGCAGTCCAACTGAAATCAGGAACAAACTGAACATTGCCAAGTTTCTCCCTGGCATTTAAACAGCTCTCTGCTTTTACAGAAAATATAAACCTTTTGGAGTAATCACCTTTCACACACTTTTGTTTTTCACCCAGGCAAAATTACTTTGAATTTTGACCCAGGTTAAAAAGGAAGAGGTATTTTTTTGCTAAACCTTTCTTCTTTATGCTAAACTTGCTTATTATGTAACATTTACAGCCTTTTCCAGAGCACCTGTGCTAAGAGGTGAACCTCACCTGGCCACTTCTATGCTTATTATGAATTCTTTTTACATACAGCTTGTTGGACAGCACATTCAAAACAAGGAACATCTCTGAAAAATTTTGCACTTAGCTGTCTTGCCTCCTGTTTCATAAAACCAAGTCTGATGCCTGTTAAGTGTCCTCTCTCTAGTATTAGTAGAATTTATCTGGATTTGCTGTTTACCTTTTAAAATCAAGCAGCTTTTCATAAGCACATATTTCACTGGCACTTTAGAGAATAAAATTAATAAAACTCACATGTATTTATTCAGGCATACCTCCTAAATCTTTAGCATTCAAAGATGGCTATGTGCTTTTTTGGTCACTTTCCTCTCTTTTTTATTCTAGGTGACTCATGTAGCTGTGAACTTAATTGGCATCACTTAAAGTAGTCTGGGAAATTTCAAACTGCTGAATGTGTTACTATGTATCTGACTGAGATCTAAATAAATTCCACATTTGGCCCAAGGAAATAAGACACACAAGATTTCAACCTGTTCTTAGAGAGTAAGAAAAACAGCACTCTAGACTTCACCAAAGTACAAAGAGATTCACTTCCCTGCAACCCCTCGCTGTAGCTCAAATAATACTGACACAACAGTAACTTCTGCCCAGTTAGCCACAAGATAACTAAACTCTGCTTCTCCATGAAATATTCTATTCATTAAGAAGATGTATAAGAGATCCAGAATTATGTGTCGTGCTGTTACTAAAGCAGAAAAGCACAGCTGTGAATTAAATCAGCAATATGTCATTCTGCTTCTTTCTTTAGCATTTTCCATCAGGGCAGCGTTTGTCTTTGTCTGGAACTCACAATGTAAAGAAAACAGAAAACACTGTTGGCCTTCCTCAAGTGAAAACATTGTTACAAGGATATATGTAAAGTGTCTCCACGATTTCACAGACAACATTCCTGCAAATAGGAGCTCTTACAACCTGAGACAGGATCCTGGGAATAGGTTGGGTGCTTCATGTGTGCATCTCCTGCTTTGTGTGTACTAAACCCACGACAAGAGAAAGGATTCAGACCCTCCAAAAGCCATTGGATATGATTTGGGGCAAATACACAATACAAAGCCGGGGTGGGGGGGGACACTTAGGTACTGATGGCACACTTCACAAGCCAGCACTTTCTCTGCTGGAGGACTGTAAACTTGACAGAGGAAGCACAGAAAATAAAAAACCACCGGGGTTCTCTAAGGTGTAATCATTGTATTTTAATCAAAGAGGTAACAATAACCTTTCAAGCGCTGCATATCATTTTCATTACTGCATTACTACCAATGGCAAGGAAGCCACGAACTTATAGAATTAGTACCATGAATTTAAAACACTAAATAACCACACTGACCTCAAAAGTGTGTTTTAAATACAAACATACTGTTGCCAGCAACAGATTCATCTTAATACTAAAATCAAAGATGTTCCATACATCTAGAATGCCCTTAAGTTTGTATTTGTTTCTTTTATTACAAGAAATAACGCACACAGAAAACACAGCACTGTCTATTTACCAAACTCCCACAAGAGTTCAAGCTAATCTCCATTCGTGTTCATGATTTTTAACCTGTAGCATGTGAGCAAATTGGAACCCACCTAGGAATAATCTGATCTACCTTATTTGCATGGGCACTTTCTTTTGCCAGTGGAAAACAGTACAAAAGACCTTCATTTGCATTCAAGTAACTAGCCAAGTTTTGAAAACATGCTTCTAAATATTTAAAGTTCTTGAGTACACACAGAGCTTGTTGCAGGAAGAACATAAACCTTAATGGCTATGAGAGGCAAAAAAATATGACTTAACACCTTGCAAAACAGTTTGCATGGCTTGATTTTCTCAATTCCATAATGAGCTTTGGTTTTGCGTACATGTATCCACAGTACATTGCAGGAGCACACAGGATCTAGTGAGGCTTTGTGGGTACATACCAGGATAGAACTGGTCCAAAATATTTTAAATGACTGCTATTATTATTATTAATATTTGCATTTACTTGTTTTATAGTACTGAGTTTTAAACGGGCTGCAAAGTTGTGGAAGTGTGATTCATCTCCTATCCTAGCCAGTCCTCCTTAAATCATTTATTCAATGCCCCTGATGTTAGCAATTCTTTACATGTACTTGAACACTAACAATTAGACAAGAAATGTTAGATTAGGGACACAACTAAAGAAAAGCTATTAAACAGGCCTTTGTTTTGAAACAGAGAAGGTAAAAGCATTCCTCGATGCAATAAAAAGTGAGTATTTACATGCTATGCCCTAATTAAGATTTTTTTTTTTTCTGTAATTCCACTGACTGTCCTGGAAGAGCCATAAACATTTAGTAAAATAATCTCAATTTATACTGCTTTGTTCTATGCCTTCAAGTACCATACATGGCTGTACTCCAGATCAAGTAGTTGTCCTCAAATGCCTTCCAACGAGCCCTGCCAGATTCTGTGGTTCAGAAGTAATTTAAAGGCAGAAAGCTGTAGCAAATGAGACCTAGTGGAAAACAGAGAATGCTTTACTTCATCTTAACTGTCTGCAGAACAGAAACGGAAAACCACAAAGAAAGAAAGGAAAAAGACAAGGAAGTGCCAAAATGCCGTGTTTCTCTCTGAAGATGAAGTTAATGACTCACCAACATCATGACATGGCATGTGCAAGTGCCTTTTAACATTTGAGAAATTTATAATTAAAAAAAATAAATAAATAAACAGAAAAACACTGTCCTCGTGGAACCACATCTTTGTTTTTAAACACCTTTTATCCACTTTCCTTTTTCCCCTTTCTTATTTCTGGTGTGTTATTCTACACTTCCAATCACCTGCACTGAATAAACTAATTCCTCCTAGTTAGAGCAGGGATCATCAACCACTGGCCATTAAACGCAGCCAACTGTTCGTAACTCCAGCAGATGGTTCTCTTCTGCTGGACAACAGGAACTTTATGGTCCTTTTCCTGATTTCTCTCCAGAGAGACAGAAATACTTTAT
>VZTT01064955.1:44603-87842 GCA_013400855.1 Buphagus erythrorhynchus | reverse complement strand
TACGCAAAGCATAGAATTCCCAGCTCTGGTCTACAAAATAGGAAACTCATACTCAAATCTTTACACTGTCCATGTTTTAAACTTGATAGTGGTGTTCAAGAAGTCCCACAGCAGATTCCACTTAAGTTATTGTCATTATTACCATTATTATTTTAATACATGACTCATGCATCACCATTTGCTGTGGGTTCTCCACGATGATGGTCAAGTGGTTTCAAACTGCTTTATCAACTCAAAGTTCAGCGGAGCTACATTGATTTACATGAGCTGAGACTTTAGCCCAAAGTTCCTATTGAAAGTGACAGAAAGCTTTTTGCTGGTCGGCCTCTCCCTGGGAAAGATAATGCTTTTCACAGGAAAGCTGTTATTTGGTGTGTTCCCTTATGTAACAGCACTGCTGGCAAAGTAGAGAGACCGAAAAACAGGAGGACTCTAACACTCATGAAAAGGCTCAGGGTGATGAAGTGACCAGCCTCTCCACAGCAAGCTGCTGTGCTATTGTCAAACAAATCCACAGAAGGAGGATTTTATCAAAATCTCTTCTTCACTTTCTACAGATACCTTCAATCTACATTTGTGTGGAACAAAGGTTTAAGTGTAGGTTATTACTCCAGCCTTTTGTTTTGTCTGAGTTAATCTGCTTAGCAAAAATCTTCCTGTCCTGCCTCCCACCTATATTTCAATGTGAATACATATCTAAAATATTTTTTTTTCTTCTCCGAACACAACCAGAGCAGAAGTGAGCCATGTTGATTTTCTTTTTGTTAAAGTGGTATGTTGGTTTTATAGGTTTCTTTGACCTCTAATTGGTCCATCCACAAAAGGAGATAAAAGCACCCCTATGTGCTTCAGTTATAACCTTAGATCTGCTGGGTAAGTTCAGGTATTTCAGGGTTGGTATTTATTAAACCATCACCATGTTTAAGAAGTGTGTAGGCTGAAGACTAAGAAAAGCCTTGCAGAGGGAGAGTTATGTTGCACATCTCTGTGTCAAATGCCAAGCCAGACATTCCTGTGCAATTCCCTGGAATGAGAGTTTGCTGCAGGAATCTTGAGTTGCAGAAGCCTGGTAACTCACGGCCTACCTGTGAGCGTATTTTCTCCTCTTGGGTTTGCTTCATAGCAGGATAAAGAAGCAAAGATTGGCCTGTAAAGCTTACACAGAATGCAATTCCATCTCTATATAATGCTCCTCCTTTTCACAGAGAGGCTTCTTTTCCCCTCTAACTTTTTCTATTTTTCTTTCTCTTCATCTCACTTTTCTGCAGTCTGAATGCAGGCATGTGTAAAAAATTGGGGTGAGAGGATTTGGTCTCTAGGCAGAGAAAACACCAACGAAAGGAAGCATAACAAGCAATTCCCTCTCTCTTCTACTGTCTCCCCACACGGGCTCTTCAAGCACAGGGTTTCATGCAGGAGTGGAATTAGCCAGGACCTGGATGGAGGGAAGAGCCCAGGAGGAGAAAAAGGGTTTGCAATCTTTGAATGGAAGTAAAGGTGGGGGAAGACCACCCCATCAGGGTAATCCCAGTGCAATTTCATCTAGGCCTGTTGTTTCTTAATGAGTTTTTATTCATCTTTAATTTGATGGGTCTTCTTTCCCAAAGGAGGGCTAAGAGAGCAAGGGAAAGGGGAAACAACAGTAGGGTAGAGAGAGAAGTCTTTGACGATATTTCTTTTTGTATTTGTTTCTTTCCCTGTTAACTGATAGCTAAAATGTCTTTCTAACACATATCTCTGTCCTTTTACTAATGCATTTAGCAGAAAATTGGTTTTTGAATTATCAAATGAAATAAAGAAATCAAGAAAGCAGGTTGCAAAGATTTAATACAGTGTCTAAAATTTAGGAGAAAAATAAATCCTTCCTTCCTTCCTTCCTTCCTTCCTTCCTTCCTTCCTTCCTTCCTTCTCAGAGCTAGAAAGTTCAGCAAGACCAGAAACCTCTTTTGATTTTCTTGCTTATATACCTTGAATCACATCTAACTAGCTAGATTAAGCCATAATACTATTTAAAGGGAAAACTTGTAGAGGTTTTACAGTAATGAACAGGAATGTCAGGGGCAGGATGAGTCTGGGGTATATCCAGCATGGCTTAAATGGGATCTGATCCTTTTGATAAAGAGTGGGGCAACTTTCTACTAAATTCAATCACAGATTGGAGTTCAAGACAAAGTGAAAAGCAGGCTTGTTTGCTTTGGTTCCTGGGGTTTCACATCTCACTTCCTCTCCCTCTCTCACCCATACATACACAGGTAGATTTTGAATGTAATATTTTGCACATCTCCTACAACTGCATTACATCCCGCTGGCCATATCTTGACAGGCTGCATCAGTCAATAATGATGTAATATTAAAGGGTAATGACACAGCCATGCAGAGTAATGAGAGAAAGCAATTTCTCTCACTATTTACCCATTTACCAATCGATTGAATTCATCATGTCAAAAAACACTGGGATAAGTCCATGAGAGGCTGACATATGTTCCTATTGTGTAGTGGTTCTGCTCAGCTGGCTGACAAAAATGTCTAAGTAAACATATTAAGTTAAATTCTGCTCAGGGTGTGAAGACAAAGGAGAAAAAGGAAACAAGTCTGTACATGAACTTGGACTCAGAGTGAAAAAAATATTACTAAGAAATAAGGAGATGAAAGAATGCAGTTTGGGTCCATGCAGTGAGCATCAGTCTAGGCATGTGTGTTGTTTCAGCAGAGTAATTAATTAATATAGGTGTGTCTATTACTATAGACTCTCTCAAGACTGCAACTCCACCTTGCAATCTTTCCTTTGAGAGTCTCTACAGGCTCAGGAAACATCTGTGGCTGTCACAAGCTGCCCCCAGAGAAGATTAGGATGGACAAACTTCATTTACAATCAGGCAGAAAGTGAAACCAGATAAATCCTTAGATTAAGCGGAACAGGATCTGCATTCCCTTCTGGTGGTGACACAGGGGAAGGGGCTTGGATCAGCCACAAGCAAAGCTTGATGGCCAGATGTGTCCAGGAAAATTACATTTGAAAAAAGCAGGAGAGAGATTTTATGCATAAGTTGGTAAGGAATTCCTCGGATTTCCAGGAAGCAGAGAGTCTTCCAGCAATACTGTCACTATTTTGGGTTCTTCCACCAAGAAATTTGAGGCTGATGTGACAAGACCCTTCTGCACCTTCATTGCTTTTGATTTCCATTTGGAGATATTCCCTCCTCTGAAAAGCAAACTGGATATACATTTCTAACACAGCTGTTCATGTTTGCAAGGAAATCTGCAAAACAGATTCTGCAAAAGTTGTATGGCTCTTGGAGCAGCCCATTAGAAAGAAAGGTGTCATACTCTGAATCTGGATGATTATCACATGATGAAGAGTTTGGCTTTACTAAACCACTGAGAAGCATGCTTTAAATCACTGAGACTGATGGAGTCAAAGATGAGTATTCACAGGTTCTGGGTGAAGGCGGTTTAGAACTGAGGGCATGGAGAAAGGAGAGGGATAAGGATGTTGCAAAGTATTTTTTCTTTTTATTTTCTTTCTCTGAGCTGTTTATAGATGTAATCCTACAACTGCAGAGTGTAAATCCTACACAAGCCCAAGTGATTATTGCAGCTGGAGGCTCTGGGTGGTTTTGTAACCTCTCTGCTCTGCTTCAGCTGCTGAAAACCAAGAGGAAAGAAGAGCAAAGGGAGGGAAGTAAGAGGAAGGAGGAGAGCTGGGCTCTAGCAAAAATCTTGATTCAAAAGCCCAGCTATTTTCCCAGCACTTAATGCCTCATGAATGCTGTCCAAAAGGGGGAAGGAGGCACTGGCTTCTGAGCTGCATCAAAAACAGTGTGATCAGCAGGTAGAGAGATGTGATTCTCCCCCTCTGCTCTTGTGAGACTCCACCTGAAGTGCTGAATCTAGCTCTGGGATCCTCAAAATAGACAAGACCTGTTAGAACAGGTCCAGAGAAGGACCACAAAGATAATGATAGTGCTGGGGCACCTCTGCTATGGAGACAGCCTGAGGCAGTTGGGGTTGCTCAACCAGGAGAGGAGAAGGTCTGGGGTGACCTTCTAGCACCTTCTGGGAACTGAAACGTCTAAAAGAGAACAGGAGAGGGACTTTTTAAAAGGATACTGAGAGGACAGCTACTGAGAGGACAAGAGGTGATGTCTCTAAACTAAAAGACAACAGGTTTAGATTAGACATTAGGAAGAAAATCTTGACTGTGAGGGTGGTGAGATTCTGTCACAGGTTGCCCATAGAATCTGTGAATGCCCCATCCCTGGAACTGTTCAAGGCCAGGCTGGATGGGGCTCTCATCAACCTGGTCTAGTGGAAGTAATCCTTGCCCTGGCAGGGGGTGTAACAAGATGATTTTTAAGGTCTATTCCAACTCAAACCATTCTGTGGTTCTATGCTTCCTCCAAAATTCCTTTTTTCTCATCATGTCCTCCTGTAGTGGGTGTGCAGGAAAATGAAGTGTGATGTGATCCAGCACCAAATGCTGGTACAATGGCCCAGGTTGCTGTCAGCAGGAGCTGGCTGCAGCATTTATCTCCAGCTGTCCCAGCTCACAAGCATGCCTGCCTGGCACACAGCAGCACACTTGCCTGCAGCACAGCAGAGACAGCCCAGGCTGAGACCAGCTTGTGCCTTGCCATGCAGGGACACAGACCAGCCTGTCAGACACAGGAAACCACAGTCAGGAGTCAAATGGTTCTTTCTGGCCTGATAGCTCCAAGCCTCAATCATATGTATGTTTAAAAACACTTTGTTTCTGTTTTCCTTTCTTTTTCCCCTCCACTGAAAGCCATTAATTATGGAAGAAGGTGGCAATCTTTGGGACTTGCTCGCAGAGTGCCCCCAAAGGCTTGACCCCACAAGGGCACTGTGCTGCTCTCTCTGCCTGCTTTGGGGAAGCTTCCAAAGGAAGGCAGGGGATGTGTGAGCGGAGGGAGGGTATTTTTTAGTCAGTGGAGTGTGATGATCTCTCCAAGTGATGCAAATGAAGAACGCAGGAGCAGCCCTGTGCCAGCAGTGCCGCATGCAGAGCATGGCTGTGCCCATGGAGCTGTGCCAGCTCGGAGAGGAGGGGACACGAGCACAGTCCCTGCAGTCTCCTTAGCTAAATGGGCTGCTCATGCCTTGGGACATATCTGTGCAGCACCTAACCAAGTGGGGCTCCTAACGGCGCGCATAATGGAAATAACTTACAATAATAAAGTAAATAGACAGTAAAGCTGTCTTCTGTAATGTTATTCTCCAGGTGAAATGAGATGCCAGAAATGAACAAACAGCCTCCAAATGATATTAAAATGTCTTTCACTTTTAATAATTTAAGGGACATACTAGTGAGAAAGATAAAGAAACTTAAAAATACATTATTTTTCAGGCTGATGGTCTTTTCCTCCGACTCTCCTGTCTGATCCACTGAGGACTCATTGACATATCCTAGGCTGAAGCATAGCATTATAATAAGTTATTGGGACAAAAAGTTTTCCTCTTTAATTTTATTTACTAAGTTTGCCTTCAGAAAAGCTGCTTTAGCTTTGGGATTTTTGCCTCTAAAAAATAAATTTCCTTCCTCTCTCCTTCCTTCCATTCTTCATCCCTCTCTCCCATCCTTTTTCTTCGCTCATCTCCCCCCTTCCCTCCCACCCCATCCATCCTTCCATCTCTCTTTCTTTCATTCCTTTTTCCTGGTTCAAAAAGCCCTAGACTGTCTCCTTGAGTGTTAAGGACAAACTGGCAATAATTTATGTTATAGCGTGATATGA
Source organism: Buphagus erythrorhynchus (assembly GCA_013400855.1). Taxonomy (NCBI): domain Eukaryota; kingdom Metazoa; phylum Chordata; class Aves; order Passeriformes; family Sturnidae; genus Buphagus; species Buphagus erythrorhynchus. The sequence goes on along the minus strand of VZTT01064955.1, from coordinate 82,089 downwards.
AAAAAATTACATTACACTATAAATTATAATATGAAGGGTGAAATGCCAGGAAGGATGCCAAATGCTGGTGGAAGTCCCATTAGACAACAGAGTTCTATTGCCTACCACTCCCCACAGAAACCTTAGAAGATTTGCATGAAACTGTTTTCTGTGAGGGGAGAGAGGCTGGAGCAGGGAGAAAGAAGAAACACAGCACAAAAGATGAAATATATAATCAGTCAACTGAAAGTAGGAATTTTTTTACTAATGCCCAAAAAGAAAGGTGACTTTTCTAAAGACCTGTAGAAATTTCAAATCTGGCCACCTGGGATTTTGTGGTGCTGCCTCAAGCTGGAGCCAGAGGCTGCAGGGAGGAGCTGTAATGTGTGTTTGTGCAGTGGTGTTACCAGAGGGGCTCATGGATTTCATCCCCCCAGACAATCCCTGTGGAATCCCTCGCAGAGGTTCCTTGGGTTTTTGGGTATCCCTGCTCATCGCTGAAACCACACCATGCTCTGGTGGTTCTTCTCTGAGAACAGGACTAATCAGGAGTGAAATTAAGAAGGGCTTTTGGAGAAAAATGGCAGCAAGGAGAGATGAGAGCCCTGAGTCCATCTCTGACCTTGTGCTGGACTACTGTTCCTGGAGTCAGGTGGCTGCAGGGGAGCAGGGGATGGGAGATTTCGTACTTGTGGGTACAAATTTGTCCTAACACCCACCACTACCCAGCACCTGAGACAACCCCAGGGACCTGTGGAGTCATCCTCATCTCCCTGTGTGTTGCCTGTCCCCCAATTATTATTTAATTCCTAATAATTTCTTCACACCCTGTCTATTCCCCTGTATCTCACCCTGTGTCCATATCTTCTGTAGATATGATGGCACCAAAAATAGATGTTGGAATTAATTAACTGTTTTGTGCAAAACACTGTAGGTTGTAAAAACAGAGGGCATAATTTACCCATGGGTAGAATGGTTGGTGAAGCTGTTGTTTTGCTTCTGTCTCATGTCTGGTTAAAATAAATGTTTGAATCTGAAACTATCAGTCAAATTTTATAACACTGCAGTGTGAGTGAAGAAACTAGAGTCCTCTCTAGATAGCAGGTAAAGAAAGAGGAATATTTTTATGATGGACCAAGAATGAGAAAATGTCTGTTTTTCTTTAAAGATAAAAGAAATACAAGACAAAAAAAAAAGGATGGGGGGGGAAGAAAAACAAAAACCACAGATTATTATTTTACTTTCAAAAAAAAAAAAAAAGGAAACTAAAACCATACCAAACACCCCAATCAATGGAGGGAAAAGCAGCTTTGAGTGCCTTATTGAACTGACCTACAGAAAAAGCTTCAGAGTTTCAAGCCCAAACAAGTCCCTGATAAGATGTGAAATGCAATGGAAAAATCATTTAGGGGAAACAACAGAGAAGCTGATTTTGCTCTAATTTTACAGGTCAGTTCAATAAAGGTTCCTGAACTCCCTTTTCTGTGTAATTCTAAGGAAGGGTCATTTAATTAATATATTTATCTGAAGGAAGGAAAAAAAAAAGAAGAGTAAGGGAGGGAGGAAAACAAACTTAAAACAAAGACTGTATTTCACACTGAGCATTGCAGGTTTTGGTTGAGTCTGTCTAGCACATGAGCTCTCTGGGTACCCACAACCCTTTCTTCCACACGGTTGCTCTCTTAGCTTCATCCTTTAATTTGGTGTATAAATTATCACAAAAATGATGGAACCCAGAGAGGAAAAACACATCCAAGCACAGTTCTTACTCATGTTTTCCTTCTTTAGCTCTTTGTGATTCATTTACTGCACTTTCAACCAGCCCTCCTGGTTTTATGAGATGTTGAAAGACAGCTCAAGCATTTTATTATCTCCCTGCCAGCCTCCAGAAGAGAATCTGGCAGTGCTCAGGATACCCCCTGGAGTGGGACTTGTGAATACAAAACCGTGGGGCTCAGTCCTGGGCTCTGCACCATCACTCATTCCCTGCTCCTGCCCTGGCTGTGCATCCTCCCGGGCATGGCACAGCTGTGCAAACCTCAGCACACCACAGGCTGCGGGGCTGGGGGCTTCTCCACAGCCTCTGGTGGACACACCCCAGGCTGAAGCTGTCTCGACAGCCCTTGACAGCTCTATTTCTCATGCAGGCAGGGCTGCTGAGGGGGCCACGCAGCAAAAGGGTTCATCCATCCCTGTGTTTGAGAAAACGAGTCTGTGCCCGTCTCCCAGTGCTCAGCCTGAGGCACTGAGCGGGTGAGTTTGATGGCAAAGACCTGGTGTCTGCTGCAGACCCTGCTCAACGTGGGCACTAAGGCCTTTTCACAACTCTGTAGGTCTAGTCCTGTGGTTACTGTGCTGCAAAGAGAGAGAAAAGACAGCAACACACACGGACCTCTTTGGGGAAAAAAGGCCAACTTTATTGTTCGGATAGTCCGTATTTAAAGTGTGTTACGTGAGCTAGGACAGGACAGTAGTTCATTGGACAATTGGGAAAAACATCTCTGGGACAGCATGTCCGGATGTGCCACGAGAAAAACACCAAGTGTTAATCTGTATTATGAATTTCACTCTGTTTTTCACCATGTTATCACCCTGGGAGACTTCCTCCCTAACTAAAGCTGTAGTCAGCTTGTCAGCCTGGGAATGGACCTGAAGGTCAAAAAAAAACCAGGCCTGAAAGGAATTTCCAAGCTGTAATTCCCTAACTCTCTGAATGTGTATGTCCACATAGTCCTGCTTCCAAGAGATGAAAACTTTACACAGCCTCAAGCAACCTGAGGAGGAACCCCATGAGTTGTGCCCTGTGAGCTGCCCAGACCACTGGCTAGGAGCTGCAGCAATGCCAAAACAGAAAGGGATTTTTTGTACAAGATTAGGGCAAAGACACTTCCTATGGTGTGTGTTCCCTCTAGTGGTGCTCCCCATCTGAGAGCCATGCTGGGGAAGGCAGCAGTGCATCTGGAGCTGGGACTGGCATGTCTGTGTGCACATCATACACGGAGTTATTGTTGCCAACTGTGTTCCTACAGCTTCTCCGTGTTACTTTCCTATCGATGAAAAATGGGGAGAATTTCCCCCTGCCCCCTTCTAATGACACTTTTATTACAATGGTGTTCTGCACAGAGGGAGGAGAAGGGTTAATAAAGAAACTTTTCAAGGTGAGATGGGAAATTGAACTGTGGAGAAGTGTGGGAAAAGGCTTTCTTTCCCCGCCCCACCACAATGCAGTCTGTCTCAAATAAAAAAAAAAAAAAAAACTGTAAGATTTTTTTTTTCATGTTCTTCCAAATATCACTTCTGCTTGTCACAATATTTATAAAAACCCTCTTGCTATCTCAAGCTGCACAGCCTTTGGCTCAGGTTCCTGCTTATGCAAAACAGGGTCATAAACATGTCACTGTGTATTTGATAAATCCATCTTCCTCTTGTCATTGTCACCAAGAAGCTGAGATGACGGGAGATTACTCCATCAAATCGCCGTAGAAACGCCTGCAGAGTTTATGAATTTTCATAGGATGTAAGTCCTCTTTAATGGGAAGTGGGGCCCAGTGAAAGCTTGCTATTTTTAAGGAAAAGTACGTGCATCTGTGTGTCTTCATTGGTGTGTGGGAATACACTGCATGGCCAAAACTTTACCCACCACACACTGGGAGCTGTGCCAACGCATCCCACTGGAGAACATCATCTGGAGTTTGTGCCCATTTCCTTGCATCTCCTTCTCTCACTGTGACCCCAATTCACATTTATATTAAGGCTTTCCTAAGCCACACTGGATGTGTAAAAGAAATGTTAAATAAGTGCAAATGCCATTAGAGGGTATTTACTGATCTAACAAATTTCCTGTGAGCATTTTCATTACCACATCTTGACATGCTTGTCTCTGCCCTCACCTCCTCCTTTTTCTGCAATCTAGTGAAGAAATCAAGCCATCTTCAGTGACAATTGCCTCTATGTCAGGGATCAAAGGCCAGCTGGGTTTCTCTTTCTGTAACAAAACTTAAAAGCAAATGCATTTCACAGTTTTCCAGACAGGAAAAATGTCCTTTTGTCACTCCTTACAAGAACAAAAAAAATGGCTGAGAGTATTATGGTCAAATTTTAGCAAAATAGGAGAAAACAGACAAATATGAATGTTAACCTTCAGGTATGAAGCTCAGTTGAGCCAAGTGCTGAACTCTTCTGAGGACATCATAAAACCTGGTAACACCTTCAGCAGATCAGTGGGATTTTTTGCAACTTTCCACTGGCATTTATGCACCTGCAATTAAACAGCTAATGCCCAGCCTGGCAAGCTTGCAGCTAGGTCTTCTATGTAGACTCTTCTTTGTGAGTTAATTTTTTATTTATGACCTATGGTAATGTCTCCTATGATCCTGGGGCATCCTCTTTGCATTAAAGTTGTTTTGTCTTCATTTTCCAGCATATCCAAGTAGTTCAACCTCCTGCTGGAATGTGGTGGCTTAAGCCCAGCCAGCAACTCATCTCCACACAGTTGCTCACTCAATCCCTGACAGTGGGATGAAGGAGAGAATCAGAAGAGTAGAAGTGAGAAAACTCAAAGGTTAGGATAGTTTAATAAGTAAAGCAAACGCTGCACACAGAAATAAAGCAAAGCAAGGAATTAATCCAGCACTCCCATGGGCAGACAGGTGTTCCATCACCTCCCCAAGAGCAGGGCTCCCTCATTCATAATGTTGACTTGGGGAGACAAGCACCATCACTGCAAATGTGCCACCCTTCCTTCCTTCACCAGCTTTATAAGAATTTTCCCTGTGGTCAGTTGGGGTCAGCTGTCCTGGCTGTGTCCTCTCCCAGCTTCTTGTGCATCCTCAGCCTCAGGAAGGGGCTTGATGCTGTGCAGGGCTCACGTAGCAATGACTGAAACATCCCTGTATTGTCATCTCCAGCACAAAAAAACACAAAACACTATTACTATGAGTAAAACTAACTCCACCCAAGCCAAAACAAGCACATGGTGCAAGAGTACAAAAGGCTTTTAAGCCTGTACCATGGGCATTAGCCCCCATGGGTTAATAAAAATCTGTGTTGGATCTTGGATGTTGCAGTGCAAACAAAAGCAGAATCCTCCCCAGATAGCTGCCCACATATGAAACTGCAAAAAGAGGAGGACCTCACTGTTTCTCAGCATCCCAAGGCTTAAAGGGAGACAGTAATACACTTTTGATCCCCATAGCAGCACATACTGCAGTATGTGCAGCCTCAATGTGTTGTTACCCAAACAGGGGGTGAAGTAGCAACTCTGGGTCAGACTTAACCAAAGGGACCATTATTTATAACCTGTCTGCCCAATGTTACTACAGCTCTGAGTGTGTGAAATCCCATGCAGTGTCCAGGAGAGCTGGGCTGCAGTGGGATTTTCATCCAAGTGATCACACAAGGGCAGGGCCACCAATCTGCTCTCTGTCAGGACCTTCAGTGAGCAGTGTCCCCATGCAGTGACACCAGGGGATGATGTTATTACCTGTGCTGGGTCTTGGGTTGCACCCCCTGGGCTTCTGTGACTGGTGCATTTTCCTCACCATCACAGATTTCCTGCAAAAAAAAGGAATTTCAATTGCTAGAAGTAAACTCCAGTGGACACACTGGATGAAATCTCTTCCCTGGTATATCAGGAGGGTGCTGTGCATTTCAGCAGTCATCAAAGAGATCATGCACGCTGAACTGCATTACCAAGTCATTAGTAAGTAGAGCAAAACTTAGAGGAAAAGAATGAAAATCTGGCAAAACATTACTAGACACCACAATCCTATATATTTTCTAGAAGCATCTGGCCACTTTAGATTTTTCATTTGTTGAGAGGGCATACAGCATAAGGAAGTCTAATAAAAGCAGAAATATAGCCTTGGTCTGGTTATTTAAAAATTAATTTTCTGCCTTACAGTGAAGGGATTCTGTCTTATTGTTTTGCAAGCAAACAGCAGCTTATTCTTCTGAAACGTAGCATTCTTACTTTTGGAGGATGAAAGAAATGTTCAGAGAATTTACAAGAGAAACCTGTTCATTAGATTATAAGTTAAAATTAATTAAAAATTGGATTCTCTAAGAAATGTATCATCTGTGCTCACACTCTTCATCCAAATGATGTCAATAAGAGAATAGCTCAGACTTCAAACTTTCTGTATAGTTGCAGTTAATTGAATTCTTATGCTTGGGGTATTCTTGAAGAAATTAGGAAGTAATTAGGCTATGCTATTAACCATTGTATATAATTGATCTGATGATATAGCCAACAAACAGGCCAAGGTCAACAGCTTATTCAGCTCTTTAAGCTTGATATGTTCTCAGAGATGATGCTCCATTCCTTCCTCTGTCATGGATTTGTTTGCTGGGGTTCTACTGGCTTTACTGGGAATTATGAATTTTTGGGGGGCATTAAATCTACCTTCTGCTACACAAAACATGGCAGGTTGGGCTTGGGATCCTTTATATGGCTTTGCACCTCCCTTGGCAGCACTGCTTCATCTCAACTCTGCCCACAGCAGGGTGTCCCCAAGCAGGGTATCCCACAGCAGGATGTCCCACAGCAGGATGCCCCAAAGCAGGGTGTCCCAAAGCAGGATGTNGCTACACAAAACATGGCAGGTTGGGCTTGGGATCCTTTATATGGCTTTGCACCTCCCTTGGCAGCACTGCTTCATCTCAACTCTGCCCACAGCAGGGTGTCCCACAGCAGGATGTCCCAAAGCAGGGTGTCCCCAAGCAGGGTATCCCACAGCAGGATGTCTCACAGCAGGATGTCCCAAACCAGGGTGTCCCAAAGCAGGATGTCCCACAGCAGGATCTCCCAAAGCAGGGTGCCCCAAAGCAGGATGTCCCACAGCAGGATGCCCCAAAGCAGGGTGTCCCAAAGCAGGATGTCCCAAAGCCCCTTTGGGCAGCTCTGAACCAAATTCTTGCTTGTAGGGCTAAACCAAGCAGGTGACTCCCAAAGCATAAACAAACTATGTGAGTGGAAAGAGATGTCCCAAGCCTTCATCTGCCTCTAGCACACATTACCCAGCCATTAAAAGGGCATCCAAAAAGTAAATGCTAAATTCAGTGGTGCAGTTTGGCTCCTTGCATGGCTGTAGCTCTGAGCAGCAGTCACAAATCCAGTTTAACAGGCCAGTGCTCTGACTCTTTGCATTGATTCAGCACACCGGTGGATTTGTTCTTAAAGAATGAAGTTAAAACTCCCTTTGGCTTTGCCAAGGTCTGGCTTTCACCCTGCAGAGCTACAAATCAATAGAAGCAGTGGAAGGCAGAACTCACTGTAAATGCCTCTGAAGGGGGAGGTATGGAAAATGCAATTATCCAGAGAAGGAAATAAGACAACTTTTTTTTTTTTTTATTTGGCCTTTTTTTCCCCCTTCTCTTTTCATCTCTTGGTGAAGAGTACTATTGCAAGAATAGTCAAGAAAATGCATTTTGAACATTTTATAATTCTTCTAAGCGAAATGCAGGAAATTTACTTACAGACAGAAATACAAAGACTCAGGTGTGTGAAAACATAGTATTTTTCAGTCCATTCAGAAATAACATTATTAAAAATACACTGTAAAATCTGTCACAGTGTGGAATTAGAAGAACGTGACTCAGTTACTTCATGGTGCCACTGGTAACCAAGCATCAGTGTTAGCAGTGTTAGCAGCATGTATAGCACTATACTTGTCTTCAGGGGCCTTAAAAATTAATTGCTATTAGGATTGTGATGGCACCCCTTTAAGAATACTAATGTAAGGTTTCATACAATAATGTACATGTTCTTATACATATATTCTAGTGCGTATATTCTTAACCTTTAGAATAATTTCAGTAGGGATCCTGGCTCCCTGGGTGCTGTTCTGCTTTGCCTTTTTATGCCCATAGCAGTGAGCTGGTCTGGTCTTGCTGTTCCTCATCCAGGAGTAGCCCTTCTTTGGTCCCTCTGGAGAAGGAAGGAGCAGGAGATGGTTTTCTGTACATGCATAGCTCCGTTCCTGTGTTTAAAATGCAGCTACCTCTGGGGTTAAACACGACAGCATTTTAACAACTTTCAGTCGTGAAGGATGGCTTCTGCAAGTCAAACTGATTGAGGGCTATCTGACAAGGGGAAGGGGGAAGCAAACACCATGAATTATAGATGGCAATCTGTCTATTTTACCATTACATACCCACAGTAGGAGCAGATTCATTCCTCTTGCACCTCCCATTGTGCAGTCATCCCCACTGTACATTCATTTCCATTGTTTCTCCTTCCATGTATTGTACATTCAGACCCTGTCTCAACTGTACATTCCAGCTCCGTGGCAGGAGATCCATCCATGGGCTCAGCTGTTTCACAAACAGATCTAATAGCTGTAGTGTGCTCAGATGAGCATGATGGGTAATAGCAGAGCAGATTGAACTATATTGTCCCAGGAGTTCATATATTTTTATACACTCGTAGGGTACACATCATCTTGCTATGACAATGAGGCTAAGTCAAGCATCTCGGGATGCAATAAAGCAGATTACAATACCATTCTTTCACTCATTTTCACTACACTTCCCCTCCCACTTTCTTTTAACAATGCCAGGCTACTTTACACACAATTCCCAAATCATGGCTTGCTCTATGTTCTCCTTGTTCCCCCCTAAAAGATATTTAGCTCTTATTCCTCCCGAAACAGTCTTCCATGGAGATAAAACTAAGAATTTCCTAAATATCAAAGTTAAGGACATGAATTTCAGCAGAAAAACTCCCAGCAATTCAGGCTTAAAAATGGCAAGGTTAATAATTTTTTCCCTCCCCAAGCCATGTCACATTATTAAGTGAAATAAAGCTGACAAAGGAAGTGATATTCAAACAGCCAGTGCTCTCATTTACTGCATTATTATTACCATACACCTTCCTCGTGCAGACATGCTAGGCAATTAAGAGCCCAATTAGCCCCTCAGACACAGGCAAAGGGCTCCCTAGCATCTCAGTGTGAGCTATGGATGTTCTTTCAGAGGGTCAAGGTGTGACCCTGGATGGGTTTGAATCACAAACTTAGCCAAAAGCTGGAGAACAGTTGTGTCCTCTTCCCAGCCCGTGCCCATGTACCCAAATGACAGCTGCATTCATCACTTGTCATCTGAGGCTTTGTTCAGCTTTCCCACTTCCAGTTTGGGCAGGCTAACCCTCAGTGCTTATGTGCATGAAGCAAATAAATTGGTCCATGCTTTGCCTTGCTGGCTCCCACTGTAGAATTCGTGATCCCAAACATTCTAAATCAGCAGTCAAGTTTTAGAGAAGCACAAAAGTTGCTTAAATTCTTGAGGTGCTTTTTAACAGATACATAAAGCATTCTTTGACTTTGCATCATGTCTGGCCTTATACATTCTTTTTTTTTTCATTCCTCCAAGAGCTGAGAGGTGGGGTGAGAGGGAGGTCCAGTTATTAGGGTGCTTCAAAACTTCATGCAAAAATAAGTATATAATGCTCTCCTTATTACAGGATTCCAGGTGCTAGTGTAAAAAAAAAACTGGCTGGAAGAGGTAACATTTATGATAAGGTAAAATTTACTCAAGCCAACAACACACTGTAAAATGGCAAAGTCCAAGAAATCTGAAATCCTTTTTTCACACAGAGTCTCTGGGACTACAAACTGAAAAGATCAGGATATACAAACTTTTGTCTATAACCACATAGATATGGCTGATCCTGTCTTCAGAGAAGAAAAATGAGCTCTTTCTGGGTGCCTTCAAGCCCAAAAGTTGTGACAGTCTGTGAACTCAGTTCCACTTTGTATTCAGATAGCTCTTCCCACCTTGAAATATCCCACTGAGGGCAGCAAACCATATATAAGGAAACACATCTTCCCAACACTGACATCCGTCCATCCCGAGGTAGCCACAAGCATCTGCCTTAATGACCCGCAACACCACCAGACAACAAATATCAGAGAGAGCGTCTGAGATGATGGGCTGGTGTAAAATGAGCCAGAGCAGGCTCTGTATAGATTTACACAACTGGAAAGTCAGAGCCAGGGACAGAAAATCATTACTACATGCTTGGGAAAGTAAATGTGTACCTTGGAAGGCCAAATACTGGGTTGGAACTGGAGATTAATTGTGGCATAGATGGGGCATTAGGAAATGTATCGTAAGGTGTGCAATCGTCCTTAATGATATTGACTCCTCTCACAAGGGTGCTGTGAAGTTTTGTGAGATTGCATCAGCAAGAGGTTCAGAGGTGCTCCACAAGCAGGAGCCATGGGAGTGCAAACCAGAAAGGACACTGCCTTCATCTTCAGGGCCATTGTAACAAAGAGAAAAACAGATAAATCTTAGAAGGATGGAGAAGTAGGATAGTTTGACAAGATGGCTGTGATTTCCTCTTTCTTTTCTACCTTCTCTTTACTCCACCACTCATTTTCTGCTTCTGGACCCAATGGGAGAAGGAGAAAAATGAATTCCCTTGTTATATCTTTCTTTTCCTCCCTTTATTAAAATGAGGTCTTTGTGTTCATGGCAAAACATATATAAAATCTATAGCTAGAAATTAAACCATGTCCACATTCAGAAGAACTGAGGGTCAAAGCTTAGCCAGAGCCTAGGAAATTTACTTTGGAGAAGTTTTGCCAAAATCTCATAAATCTATCTCTAAAGTGACAAAAATTTCCCAACATCAGGTTTTGTGAAATTTTTATGGGATACAGGGCAAGTGGATACAAACAAACAGGTCAGTGCTCCTTTGCCTGTCCCTGATTCAGGCCACATTTGTAACACACACTGTAGACTTGGAATGCTGCTTTATCCCAAACACCAGCCAATAAAGTCAAATATGTCAATAAAGTCAAATATGTCAATAAAGTCAATAGAGCCAATAAAGAAGTCAAATACAAAGATTTGAGACAGATAAATCTAAATACTTTTCAGTATAATTTCCCTCCCCTTCCCCTCCTTTTAGTGAGCCCTATTCACATGTTATTATGGTTTAATTCATTAGCAATGAAATACATTGGAGTTCTGGGGGAAAACAAACAAACAAAAACCAAACAAATGGAAAAAAAAAACCAACAGCAAAAATCTTGGTTTATTCAGTAGTAAATTCAGTATATGTTCAATTCCCTAGTCCCTTTCACCTGATACAGTTATGCCAGACCTGGATGCCAGCCCCTGGTCAGATCTGCTTTTGTAACACTCTGCACACCAGTTTTATGACCCCATTTCTGCACCTCACCAGCCTCCCTGTAACCATATTGAGTCTGTCTCACTGACATCGAGGTATTTAGGCTCCTTGTGTATATTGGACATGGATTTCCATTCGGTCTGATGTGCCTGAGATGGATGTGCTGGCTGCGCTGTTTCAATATTCTCCTCTGATTGTTAACATTTCAGTTCCAACACAGAAGTACCAGTTATGCTATTTTTTTTTTCTTTTTTCTTTTTTTTTTTAAGGCCATCTGACTTTGTTTCCTAGATCACTTGTGACAGGCAGGGATTGTATCATGGTTTTACAGCTACTCGTTCGCTCACTCGCTGCACTGCTGGATGTTTAGTTGGGCTGGAGCAGAGGCAGCACCAAATACGCCCAAGCCCCACAGCTCCTGTAAGGAAAGAACCCAGCTTTTTCCAAAAGCATCCAGTAAGAAGCTACATAGTGCATATCAACTGGGTTTTGGGAAGGAGGGAAGATAGGGCAAAGAAATAGGAGAGTGAGCTGCAAGATACAGGAGAGTCACAGCAAGCTGTTAGCTGGGAAGATTCTGTTATCTTTAAACTTTCATGTCTCTCTGTCCTGTTATCACTACCACATGATGCAATCTTAAAACATATATCTGCTGTAGCAAATTAAACCAGCCAAGGCCCATTTTCTGGCCCACAGGACAAGACACAGCTTTTATCCAGTTGTCTAAACTCTCTTCCACCCAGAACAGAGAGTGAAACAGGCATCCCTGGAAAGGATGCCCAGCTCATAACAATCTGTACAACCCCAGCATAGTGTCTGGGTCTGTGCCTTCTTTTGGTTTAGCTGATAGATAGATACAAAGTCCAGTACTAAGCCTTTGTGCCAATTTCAAAATTTGGGAAAGGAGAAAAAGCACATTCAACTACTTTTCACATCTGCAAACTCCATTCCAACTCCTACTCTGGTATTTAGCTGTAAACTCAAGAAAACCCCTAACCTCATATGAGAGCAGTTCCAAGAGGATGAAATTGTCATGGAAGGAAAGGATTCATGTTGTGCTTCAATTTTGATTATTGAAAGAAGAGAAGAGCCTAATTCATATCCAGATAGAGATTTGAAGTCCCTACCTATAGGTACTCTGGGCTTTATGATTCTTCTTGTTCTAAAGAACTGAGAGCAGAATGGGATTGCAGCCCAGAAATATGCATATCTAGGGAAGATCGGAGATGTTTGATCCTGAAAAATGTCTCTTTTATCAAAATCACCCTGTGAAAAAAAAGCTACTGTATGTGAACATCACGCTGTGTCTTGCTTCTGTGAAGGAGAGTGTTTGAAAAAGGGCAGATGCCTGCAAATCTGTCAATGGGCAGGAAAGAATGAATGGCAGTGAGGGGCTGAGGTAAGAGTAAATTCAGAACAAGGGAAAATGTTATTATGGTAAAAGCAGTTCAGGCAGTGGACTAATGTGTGAGAGAATGGAAGAATCTTTTGGCTGGACAAGACACTAGATTTTCACTGGGGCTGGTCACCATGTCAACACAAATCCTGCCCCTGTGGGGAATGAGGTGCTCAGGTGAGTAGCACCTGACCCTGCAAGCCCTGAACTCTACCCAAGCCACTCCCAGGTGCTAGATCTTTGCATCCTTGTGGAGCTGTCCATTTCTAAAAAAAAAAAAAGTACAGAATTTACTACAAGGAGAAAAAAATGGAGCCCCAGTGCCATTCACAGGATGTATGGCAGCATTCTGTAATACATCAGTCCCACTTATAACATAATAGCTGTATAACTCATACAAGGCTCTGGCTCATGTGAGGCACAGAGGTCTACATTCCACAGGGGAGGAATAAGCAATGCAGTTACACACCCTGTAGCTGGGTAAGATTACAACACAAGCAGCAAGCTTTCCAGGCCTTAAATGCTGGAGGGAAGGACAAGGCATAGGAACAGCTTGATCCCTGATTTTTATGAAAGTTAGAGCATTTTCACTGCAGAACTGCAGCAATTCTCTGCAAACCTCTCTGTGTATGTGTATGTGGTCTGCAGTAATTCTTAGTTGTCTTAGTAGTGAAAGTAAAGAATGAATTGGTGATGGGAATTAAATTTGCATTCTTATTCTCTCAAGAGGTGATGCCACCAGTGTCAGTGAATGGAGGTGAAATGAGACACATTTGCAGATGAGGAAAATTGCTACAGCTCAGATGAAATACAGAGAGCTGTGCTCCTTTTTACTAGCTGAGTATATACTAGAGAACAAAAATATGAGGAAAACTTAATTGTTACAGACCAGGTTTCTTTAAGGAATTAAGAGCTCTGGACTTGCAGTATGACAACTCTTTTGCAGCCCTCAATTCACCTGGTTAAGCAGAACAGGGTGACAAACTTCAGACCAGCCGTAAAATACGTAGAGTAAGAATCCAGTCCTTGATTTTTTAATTTTTTTCTGTAAGACCTGAATTCAAAGCTTTGGTCTTCCACTATGGCAGGTGATGAACATCACAAGAAGTTACAACTAAACCTTTAAAATGCTTCAGCCTTCCAGCAAAAGCAACCTTTGCCTTGGAGACTCAGTATCAGACTTCAATAATTCATGTATTTTAAGCCCAGTAGAGACTGGTGTGACAATCTAAGCTAGACTGCTACATATAACAGACCTTCAGATTTCTCTGAATTATTTCCCATTTCAAGTCCAAGAGCTATTGTCAAAGTAAAATACGTATTTCAGAAAAATACCCAATCCCATTCTAAAGTAGCTAGTGACAGATTATCTTCTATAGTCCTTGGTAAAGTCTTCTCATAGTTAATTACTCTAAAAAGGGGCAACTTCTTTGTTCTTTACATGTCAGACTTTGTCTTCTAGGATTTGGCTCTTTCTACCTCCCCATCTGCTAAAATAAAGAGCCCTGTATTCCCATATTTCTGCTCCACAGAAACCGATTAAATAAATGCTTAATTTTCATTTTGTGGAGCTAACTGGCACCTTTAGTCTCTCCAGATAAAACTGGATTATGACAGATGTGTGTAAAACTGAATGTCTCAGGGAAGATGAACAGAGAATAGTCATTCACTGCTCTCCCAGTGTAACAGCTGGGGGACATCGAAAAAAATTATCAGCCAGCACACTTAAAATGGATCCAGGGAAATTCATTTTTAATGGGAACCAGTCAGGTGATGTAACTCTTTTCTGCAGAACATAGAAACAGTCCCAAAAAGTCATTGATGTGCTCTCCTTGCCCCTGTTCCTGCCAGTCCCACATCAGTGTTGCACATGACTCCATTTATCCATAGGTTTAGTTGTGTTGTGGGTCAGGTCCAAGCCTCAAATTGGGAAATGCTTAAATAATAGATAATGAAAAAAAAGGGTAAATATCTTTAGCAGGATTAGTTCTGGCTTTTTCCAAATGTTCAAAGTAGGACAAATAGCAATGGAAAGAGGCTCCTTTCCTTGCTCAAAATTTCATGGCTCAGGTCCAGCCCCAAAGATCTGAGAGAAGGTTCCAGCATCAGTGGGAAGTTTGAGGCACTGAGTAGGAAGTGAGAATTATGTGCCTTCATGGACATGAGCTGCAGAGCCTGTCCACAAAGATAATGCTTGTGAATTTTCTCCTGCAGCACGAGGCTGCCCCTGAGGATCCCCATAGGCAGCCAGGGCCTGTGCACAGGTATGAATACACCTGCATTGCAGCTGTATTGCATGGAGTGAACATGCATAAGAGGAGAAGAATTGCTCCTGTCACTCTCCATTCCCAGCCTGGATCATAGGGAGGGTGGAATAGAGCAACAGAGGTTAAAAACTAAAATGCCTACACTGGAATTAAGCCATAAGGTCTGACTGGACAGGGAGAGGAAGAGGGGGGTGTGGATAATTGCACCCATAGGGCAATTAGAGTTACAAGGAGCAGTGGAGCTACACTTCAGTCCCAAGAGTGTGATTAATTGGCACTAACAACCCCTCTGGAGTTGCCTTATTGCTATTATGAAGACAAGTCTTTATTTTTTATTTTATTACTTTTTATTTATAAATGAAATATTTAAGTGCATGACTTTGATCGCCAGGATTTGCTAGTTAGTGCCGGCTTCAGCCACAAGGTGCCAAGATTAAAGATTCATCAAAGGCAAAGGATTAACCCACCCTGCTGGAATGCCAAGTAGCTAGTCAGGAAGAGGATGCTGCATTAAAGCCCTGAGAAGTCCCTCTTTGCTTAGCTTGTTCTCTAGGGCTGTGGATTTGGAGCCTCCCCCTTCCCTCAGTCCCTGCTTAGTTCATATGCCCTTCTACACCTGTAAATTGCCGAGGAGGAAGAGGACAATGCCAACACTAAAAAATACAAATATTCTGCTAACATGGAGTATTCTCCTTTTAAAAAGAGATGACATCTTTAATGTCTGGTGTTGGGGCACAACCTCCTCTGTCTTGGTGTCTTGTGGTGAAAGGGCTCAGAGGAATCTGTAACTGATGGTCTTTTCAAAAGCAGCCAGAAAGGAGAGAGCAGAAACACCATCATCTCTCTTTGGGCAGAATCACCACACAACCACATTTTCCCCTAGAGACTTTCTTTGTTTCTGTGTAGAGATAGAATCTGAGGCTGCTGTACATTTGTCTGAGATTTCTGGGTGCTTTTTTTTTGGACATGTTCTGTGATGTGGTCACACCAGTTGTGTGTCAATGCTGAGGTGAACAGCAAAGCTCCACAACTGTACAGCAGTCCATGACAGAGGAATGACCATCTGTTTAGCAGTCTAAATCTATTTTAAATCCTTCTTACTATCTTAGGACCGATGGTCTTGAAAACATTCATTTACATGCCAAGACTAATAAAATAGACTGGTAATTTTTTAGTCCTTCTGTTTTTTCTCAGACATATTAAACACTATTAGAAGAGTGTGTTTTGTGACTTTTGGAAGTCCAAATCATTGCCAGAGTCTTAAGTTACAAATTTGAAATTATTCTCCCTTTTTTAAATATCCAATTGCTAAGTCTGAGCAAACACTAGATTGTTACAACACTCCCCCACCCAAGAAGGGACCACTGGAAAGCAGGGCTGTGTAAGCATCCACTCCCTTGCAACAGGGCTCTGCAAACCAGTTAGTTCACTGTTCATTTAATGGGATCTGTCAACAGATGAAACAAATGGGAGAGGAGAGAATCTGCCTTGGATGTACACAAGTTCATCCCAATAATCTTGGTCTGTCTGACTAGTGCCTGTCCTCCTGCACTGCTGGGGCTCCCTCCAGGAGAGGATAAATACATCTACTTCTTCCCTTTCACATGACAGCACTTTTATATTTTTTCTTTTCTTTTCTTTTCTTTTCTTTTCTTTTCTTTTCTTTTCTTTTCTTTTCTTTTCTTTTCTTTTCTTTTCTTTTCTTTTCTTTTCTNTATATTTTTTCTTTTCTTTTCTTTTCTTTTCTTTTCTTTTCTTTTCTTTTCTTTTCTTTTCTTTTCTTTTCTTTTCTTTTCTTTTCTTTTCTTTTCTTTTCTTTTCTTTTCTTTCTCCTTCCCACCTCTCTCCTATGATGTAGCTAAGGAGCCCAGCAACCTGCCTTCCCTGCCAGATACTATCATTCAATTGGAAATACTATTGTTTTCTTTAGGCAGATGGTTAGATCCTTTGATCCCTTCACTAAACTCATTAGAAAACCTGGCCTCAGATCAAACCTTAAAAAGAAGAAAAATTCAGAGGGAAAAATATATACCATGGTGATGAAGGTGGTGTGTAAGATGCTGGATAGAGCAGGATAGAACTCATTTTCTCTCTGCCTTTGAACCAGGTTTCTTTACTCTCTGAAGTCTGCAACTGTTTCTAATGCTAGTCAGATCACACTGGTCTTTGTACATATGTACATACACACATATACACACATTCATGTGAACGTTTGTGTGTGTCTGTGTGTGTAGAAGTAACCAAAGGTAACTCCACTTGTTTCAGTCCATGTGTGGGCTATAAGAGCCTTGTGAGACTGGCTGCACTGGGCCCTGTATTCCTCTGGTACACCTTGCTGTATGTTGATAAGGGCTCTGCTGTAATTCTCATTTTGAAAATAAAGGGTGTTTTCGGTGATTTGGGCTGTAAGATGCAGGGTGAATAGCAGCCAAGTGACAGCTGACATTGGCCTTTGTGCTTATCAACCCAAGTACAATCCCTCTACACCTGGCAGTGCAGAGTGGGCACACAGAGAGTGCCCAGCCATGAGTTATCAGAATAGCTCAGTGCCCCTCCCTTGTGTGGAGACAGATTTATTGTGTTGTGCAGGGAAAAGGTGCCAGGTGTGCATCTGAGAGAGGAGGATGGAAACAGGGGGAAGTCCAGCAGCACAGTTCTGCTCTTCCTTTTGTCTGTTGGAACAGACATCCAAGGATCTCCTACAAAACAGGACCACTGTGAGTGACAGTAATGCCCAACAGCAGAAGGGGACACAGAGAGGTCGAAGCAGGAGGTGTGGCAGCACAGCCCACTTTGAACACAGCCCACTGGCTCAAAGTGAAGTGGATTTGTACCACTTTGGGATTTGAGCTATGTGAGAGGAGTGATCTCCACACCTTCTTCATTTCTACTGAACTAGGGACAGAAATATGCAGGAAGTCCCTCAGATCCCCTAAGAGCAAACAAAACCACCCCACCCAGAGGCAGTCAGTGTCTGTCTGTTTGGGACTCCATGTCCCAGGCTGAATTAAGGGGGGGTGGACACCCACAGATCCCACCAGTGGGGGCACAGACACATCATTCTTCCAAAATACCAACACAGTAGGTTTCTCTCTGTAGCACAGGACTGGAGTCAAATACTGCGACTGGACTTTTTTTATTTTATTTTTTAATGGATTGTATAATTTTATGACTGTCAAGATGAACAAATAATTTGCAATGAATAATTTATCCAACAGATTTTGATTCTTTTGCAGCTTACTGAATATCCATGAGCAGACCTCGATTTCAGCTGGCTTATTTATTGTTTGAATTTATTTGACATGCTCCCCTTTCTTTTTTTTTTTTTTTTTTCAAAAACACTATCAACTAATCAGAGGCAGCTCCTGAAAAAGTTTGATAGTCTGCAGTTGAAAGTAGTTGTAGCAGCCATGAATCAGGGAGCTGGACAGTACAATGTGTAGAAATTTCACTTGAGAAATTTGGATGTAATTCTCAGACCTTCCACAGACTTCCAGTGTGACCTTGATAAAGAAAGCTGGGAACAATGTTGCTACTAAAAAGCTGTCCCTAAGTGACTAATCCAAGGGAGAGGGAGGAACACAAGAATGACCATACTAGTGCAAGCACATCTGTCTTGCCTGATGTTCTATCTTTGGCTATGGCCAAGATTATCTGTCTAAAACAAAATGTAAAATCAGGGCAAGTGGGCAGTGATTCTTCCCTAAAGCATTTAGCCCACCTCCCTCAATTTGTAGGTCAAAAGATCACTAAGATAAAGGTGATGTTTTCCTGTTTGCTAGGCCTTGATGTATTTTAGTTTCACATTAGGGGCATGAACCCAAGGCTGGGGAGGACAAAGATTGCTGTTGTAAATTGTGTCTTATTCTGTCACAGACTACTGGATTACCTTGATCCAGACAATTAAGATGGGATTTATTTACCTTACCTAACAGTATCTGTTTAGAAGAAAGGTCTCACTGTGACCTACCCTGCTAGCCAAAGATGGGGATGTGTTCATGTGCCATGGATAGGGGACCACCACAAACCCATGCAGGGTGCAGGCAGAGGTCCAGTCATTACAATAGGGAAGATGCTTCCCTCCTCCAGAGATTTTGATTATTCTTGTGTCAGGGGTACACAACAAGTGGAACAAACAAGCAAGGCAAGATAACAAACTGAACAATACTGGGAGGGAACTGAGCCCAGGATTACGTCTGGCTTTGCCCATGAGAGGCAGCAGTGTTTTAAAGGCACTGGAGCAAAAGGTAGATTTTAATTCAGGTTCTTTCCATACACAGACTCTCTGCCAAGATGAAGGAGGTATTTTAATCCCCTGGGAGCAGAGCTATCAAATTGGCTGGATGGCTCCCTCTGTCACAAACAGCATATTTTATGCAATGTACCCACACTCTGCTTAGTTATGGTAAACCTGCTTTTCCTTCTCTGATGTCGTGTGTGATTTTGCATAGTTGGGTGGAGGGAAGGAGGAGGGAACGACCCAGGTGGACAGAGATGTAAAATGCTTTCTTGTCCAAGAGACAGAAAGAGCTGCGTGTGAACAGGTGGGATTGATGTTAAATGTCTACACTGGCTGTTCAGGGTGGCCCTGAGAGCTCAAGACCAGTTAATCACCCTCTGCGCAGATAATGAGCCTGCAAGAACAGCCCACGGTGTGCCAAGTATGCTCCACTCCCACTGCACAGGACCTCGCATGCCCAGGGACTCCTGGAGGGCCAGCACGTAACCAGGCAGGCCCAAACAAACTCTCCACAGGCAGGCAGTCCACAGGAGTGTGCCACGTTTCCTGCTGCTCCAGATGGTGCCCTTTCCGAGTAATGGAGATGTAGCCACCGAGGTCCTGCCGAGAGACAGCCCTCTCCTGCTGGGCAGCTGCTCATGACACCAGCAGTGCTTTCCAAAGAGCTTCTGCCCTGTCCAGCCTGTCCTTGCTCCATTCGGGAGGACTTGCTGGGAACCCTCTGCCTGGGAGCAGGGTCAGGGCAGCACAGGGTGCTCTTGAGAGAGAAAATGGCCTCACAGCCCTCAAAACATGGGGTCCTCTCATTAAGGGATCTGTTTTGACAAGGTTGCTCCTCCTTTCTGTGGAAGGAGGAGGGAAATAGCAGATTTTATTCCTGTCTTGGTCCAGAAGGGTAGAGGGGCTCTAGAGGGGTAAATGCCAGGGTGGAAGTACTGTCCACTGCTCTTTCTGTCCCTTCTTGCTGACAGCAAGGGAGACTCTCTGCTCCAGAATCACAGCTGAAGCTCTCCAGTCTGAGTCTTGTTTCCAGACTGACAGCAAGCTTGGCTGAGATCACAGATGCCAAACTCACTGTGCTTTCTACTGTCTTCCCTCATCTTTCTGGACTCCCATTTAGCTTTCTTTTATGATCTCTGCACCTTAGGGTACCTCAGGTGTTCTCAGCATCTCTCTCTACACCCTTCTCCCTGGACCATATGAGATCTCCTTCTATCCTTCTAATGTTTTTCTGTCTCTAAGGAGTACAGCTATGTTCAGTGACCCAATCATCCCTCCAGAGCAAGAAGAACTTTTCTTCCAGGCTGGTGTATTTGTTTTGGAGGTTGTCTTGATTCAGGTGAAAGCGTTTGCAGCCTGAATCTATCAGCTACTCAGAGTTGCTCAAATTACTTTCAAAAAGTAATTTGTCACTGATTCCCACATCCAAAAACTTATTGTCAATCTCATGTTCTTGGTGACCATCTCAGTAAAAGATAGTCACGTATCCAAAATTAGAACCCGGCTGTTGCAAGCTCTGGGGAAATAAACCTGAGGTGCAAATGAAGGAGAGGTTTAGCAACAAATATAGTTTGGTTTCCAGTGCTCTCTTTGAGGGCTTGCTAAAAACCAGTCTCCAAACTCTCTGGCCCTTCAGCAGCACTTCTAAGAGAGTTATACATTGCAAAAGACATGGTCCCATTTGCCCATGAACAATGTCCAGGAGCCAGCAGATACCAGGGCACCAGCCAGAGGGATGATCATTTGTCTATGACAGGGCTCAAGGGCATTTGCTGCCATTCCAGTCAGGGCAAGGTTCATCTTCCTTGCCTTAGGTGTCCTAAAAGCCACATGTCTAATTGGGGTTAGTCATACCAGGCTTTTTTTAAAATGAATACACAAGAATAGGTGCCTCCAGAGGTAATTTCATTGCAGCCAAAGACAAATGTGTAAGAAATGCCTCAGGTTGTGTTTATATATTCAAAACAAAAATAAAGAAAGGCACTAAAAAGCCTTAGGATGACTGGCTTAGACATTCAACTTTTAGACATCCTCAGATAGAGAAGATGGATCCCACACTCTGTTGGGAAACTTAGTAGTCCAAACAAAAGTAGTTCAAGGCAAAATGTTGCTTGCAACATCTTTCCCAGTGCAAAGGATACCAAGTGGAAATTATGCCAATTTCTTTTTACAGAATTGAAATATATATATGTGTATATCTTTGAATTGGCTTTGGTTGTTGAAGGAAGCACAGACTATTGCATTAGAAATGTGCCAGAAATGTGTGAAATGCAGGCAAAGATGTAGGGAAGCAGAGAAGAAAGGGTTATCATTAAAAGGGCAAAATATGTAAAATGTCAATATCATAGCAGAGCATTGTGATGTTCACATGGTTAGTGAGAGGGAAAATCTCATGAGCCCAAGCTAAGAAACAGTTCTTTCTTGTTCCTCAGATGTGTTCTTAGAAGTTTAGCAAAAAAATGTGCACCTTGACTCCAATTCAGTAAAGGAAAAAAAAAATTAGGAATTTCTGAAGCTTACCTCATTCCTAATTTTCTTGATTTTCTTTGAAAATTACCTGTGTTCACACATAGAAGCAGACAAACTGCCTTATAGGACATTTCTGGATAAAGAGCTGAGGTGAGCACAGATAGATGATGTGTATTACACTTCCTACGAGTGATACAAATTTCCAATTAAAGTCGGGTCTTTTTGACAGCATAAGATTAAGATGTTTTTCTCAAAATCACATTTATTTTCTGAAGGAAGGGAAATGTCTTTCCAACAACACTTAGGCACTTTGCTGGGAAAAAACTTCTCCATTAGAAGGCTGGATTTTGATTGAAAAAACATGAGTGAAAATGGCAAAAACATGTACACCGATTCTGAGCTGAGGGAATTGCAGCAGTAAACTGCAGAGCAGAAGCAATGTAAGCCCAAAGTCCCTCACTTACACTTAGCTTGTCATGCTGACATGCTGGAGGTATTTAAATATATCACAGGGGCCAGTATGGAGGGGGGGAATGCCTTTCCTTCTTCTTTCATCTTAAAGCCCAGTAGGTCATTACTGGTCATTCTGACATCAGTGCTGGAAGGAGGCAGAGCAAAAACCTTGCTCAAGGGCAGTGCCCAGATCTCTCTGCCACAGCCAAAATCCAGCTCTGTCTGTCCTTCCAGCAAGGATCCTCCTTGTCATGTAAAAATCACAGCTTTTTAATCCATCCATGGCATTTATACTTCCATATCCAACCATGGCAGGGATCAGTCACTGATAGCACTGATCTGCCTAATCTCTCTGATAATGCAGAGCAGAGACATGAGTCAGTCCCAAAAATGAAGATGGTTCTCACTGACAGTGAAGCAGTTAAATTTCCAGGGTGAAAAGAATATGGGGTGAAAAGCAGAGCAGACTTGGCCATTGAGGAATCATTCAGGTTGTCATAGGCTTTCTTTTCTTTTGAATGTGACAAAGGTTTTTGGCTTTATCTAGTGCACTGACCCAAACTTACTGTTCAGTTTGCCCCAGAGAAAGCCCCACTTCCTGCAGCACTAATTCCAGGGCTGCCCATTTCTGCAGCTAGCTCATGTTCAACAGGCAAACAAGGAGCTGTAGCATTTGGGAGGGAACCAAAGTAGCTTTGAGGTTAAGCAGCATATATGTGAGTCAACTTGGAGAGCAATAGGAAACTGTACCACATACTGACCCCTTAAAAATGCTCCCATAGCTAAAGCTGCCCTTGGTTTTCCTCTAACTGATCAGAAAAAGCAGTTTTCTCAGACAGGGATGTTTTTCCAGCTTCACAGGAAAGTCACCCTTCCTCTGGGTTGTCCCTTCCTTGCACAATGAAAGAAACGCTATTTATGTTTCCAAAAATGTGGAAGTAAGTACATATATGTACCTTGCACAGCATCATCCCCTGAAAAGGAAGAAGCCTAAGATTGGCCTTGTTCCAAATCATGTTGAACACGCCACCTGGAAGGAACAGAGACATCTGGAAAATCATTCCACAATCTCTGAGGAAATTACAGGAGAAATACCAGATGATTGGAAGAACAGCCCTTTGTGGGATTCTTACTTTATCAGCCAATTTCACTTAGATTTTTTTTTCATAAGTAGCATATGTTCAGAACTTTAATAAGAAATCTTTGAGTTCTGTGGGTTTATTTATTTGCTTATTTAATTTTCCTTGTAAATGAAAAAAAGTTTTAGAAATTTCAGAGGTGGCAGGGCAGAGGGGCAGCAAAACAAAACAAAACAAAACAAAACACAGAAGAGAAGGAAAAAAGAGGAAATAAATATCTGATAACTCACACTTTAGAGTGCAATAGTGGGGAGGTTCATTCCCTTGCCTGGAAGGTGGTGCAGATTAAATGAGGTCTTATCATGCCTGGACTGCAGAAGGAAGAATCATTAGTTAGTTCTTCCCAAAGTCCTCCAGCAGACAAGCAGTGTTGTTTAAAAAAAACAGCAGAGTTATGTCTGTTAAGAATGAAGGTCTAAGTAAAGCTGAAATTCTGTGTGCCCATGCAAAACATTGACTGCAGTGTTGTCTGGATATGGGGGAATGAAGGGAAGACAGCCCTTCACATGAGCTGCTCTTCTCACCCATGTGCAATGCCTCTGGTGCAAAGCTGCCCTATCCTCACATTTGCAATCTCCCTTCAGATATGTGGATTTTATACAATAAAGAAACCAAACAAGAAAGAGAGATAGATCACACATCCCACCAAAATTCACACAATACTCACCTACTTGAATCAGTTAAGCACTTCATCCTAAACACCTCTAATGGAATTAGGTATCCTCTCTGTTAAAAATACTGCTAAAGATAGATGTGCTATCTCTTCTCGGTTACTCAGTTAAATGTGGGGAATTGCTTGGTATTTACTTTAAATGCCCCCTGGAGATAACATGTAAACTGTACTCTTCCCATTGCTATTGTGAGGTGAATGGCAGAGAAAGCATTAGCTGAGGTCATGTAGATATTTGGGGAAACCAAGCCATATAAAGTATAAGAAAATCACAGGCACCTCCACTTGAGCCTTACATCCATTCAGCACTTAACAGAAATACAATTTGTGCATTGTGTCTATGCAGCTCACCTCAAGATTTAACTAAAATTCGAGTGTATGCTGTTTCTGATTGACTCACAATGATGCTCTTGTTTGTGTATACTTGCTCCAGTAACCTGAATAAATTTCTCATATGAAGTTCATATTATACCTCTACATCTGCAGTTGAAATTACATTCAAGGGTGAGGAGTCTAGATCTTTCCATTGGTAATAGAGTGAGTTTGCATGGTTCAGCTTAGCTTTACTCCAAATTTTCAGGTAATTGCTGCCAGGTGAAATGAATTTCAGAGATTCTCAACGAGTTTGGACTTCTCTTTAAAACCAATGAGAATAAGGGAAAGACTTCCTCTAGTGTCTACATCTAACCCCTCAGCAAAATCAAGCTTAAGTTTCTATCTTCAAGTTCTCCATCACTTACACAAACACCTTCTCAAACCTTAACCTGTGCCTGTTCATGGCACAGCTGAGGAACCAGGAGCCACATCCACCCCTAGTGCTTCCAGGGAATGCATTTGTACCAGCAGCAAGGATAGGCACCTGCTCCAAGAGAAGGGGGGATCCCTTGGTCTGCATCTCTGCTCACTGCCTGTTGTACTCCTTGCAAGGTCTGAAACCTGGAAGAGCAGTCTGTAGGCTGGGACAAATGATAATCCCTTTGTGCCACTCAGCTGGTGACACATGGCCTTGGAGAGGGGAGTCTGCTCTGCAGAGTTAGGGAATGGTGGCACAGAGTCAGGAACAAGTACTTTGGACATGTAAAACACACTAAGCTCCTAACTCTGTCATAAAATCCAAGAGAAGCATGGGAAAGGAAAGCTGAAGAAGGCACCCAAAGGAAGTGAGTTCCTTCCAAAGGAAGGCTTTCTTGGTGCAAAAGGACCCCTCCAGTGCCATGGGTGTGAGCCTACAAAGATAACATCAGCCACTGAGGTGCACACTCCTTTTGACAAAGCTCTTTTCTCCCTTTCCTCTTTCTTGACTTTATCGTTCAGTTCTTTGTGAAATAATGTGAAAGCACCTGTTATCTCTTTCATTTAATTTGTAAATACACTCCCAAAGGGCTGGCAGAGCACATGTGTCAGTGCTTGCTTCCAAAGGCAAGAAATGCAGGCTCCTGTCCTCACAGGACATGTTCTCCATCCTTGCAGGACCCTGCTCATGTACATCGGCTGGAAAGAGGTTTAAAAACGGGGTTGGGTGATTTCTGCACATACCTGTTGTGTGGAGGTGGTCGATGGGCACTGGGAAGCTGTAGATATGCCTCAGATGCCCCCTGCATAGCTGGACAGAGAGGATAACAGACACCTCCACAGGGCTCAAATGTGTGATATCAGATGCATTTGGCCCAACAAGCTGTTATGTTTTCTATGAAGTACAGTCATACCTGTCTTGTAGACAAAATTAGTGAGAAAAAACCCCGCCCTTCTGTTCTCATTAACTTTCATGCTAAAGATCACTAAGTGTGAAGGGAAAAGACAAAATTCTGGAGTACATAAGCACTTACTCAGATGTATTAGCTAAAGCAAGGAGAGTCTTTGCATTCCCTTTGCTGTATTATTACTTCAGATAGTCCTTGGACTGCAGCTCAGTCATTTACAGAGTCCTTGAGACCGCAGACTTGTCACCAGCTTATGTGGCCATTCTGCCCCACAGCAGTCTGCTAGAGGAGCCAAAACTTCACTCACGATTGTTATGATTACTATAAATTATCTTTTTATTGCACACTGAAACCCTCAGGCACAGAGCACCTACAAAATCATGTTTCCTTCAGCAGCAGTTGCAGGCTTTCAGTTCCTGAACACCCTCGTATGGCTGAGAAGACAGCTGAGACAGCCGTCTGGAGACTCGGGAAGCAGTGTACCTGGTTCTCCAGCTCCTCAGCTCTCCCACTGTCTCTATGCCTGACAGAAACAAGTCTTTCCTCTGCCTGGCAGCACACAGACTTCATGGGTGACATGGCTTGTTCTGCTCAGTGCATTCCCTGCCAGAAATCCAGAGGCAGCATCTTACACACACACACACACACACTGCACTGACCAAAAATGGAGCCAGAAGTCAGGTTTCCAATACTTTAACAAGTAAACACCTGGTATATATGCTTCTTTCTTTGGAAATCAGTATAGATTGATAGCTAAATAGTCATTTATCTCTTGATCACTTTTCCCAGCTATAATTGCATTTAATTAAGGGTAAGAAGTGCCTGTGGGACATTTTAAAAGAACCATGCTAATCCCCTATTGACAACATTGTAATGTGTTTCATGTCATTTTGCTGGTTTTGGTATACTCTGGGATTAATCTTCATTCCTCAATCCTAGCACAAAGCAGGTGATTGAGGCACGGAGGAATGGGCAAAGTGCCCAAGCTGGGCCAACAGGAAGGTGGCTGAGCCAGTTTTTAAAGTCAGGAGCTCAAATTTGGTCCAGCACTTTGGTTCCCTAAGATCTCATCAGTTTCTTTCAGTCTGTAACCTGCTTGCCAGTCCCACCAAAGCTAAAAGCCCAGCTAGGGAAGGAGGAAGCTCTTCTGGCAGCAGTACATTTACTCCCTTCTCCCTCCTTGCACCTGGAAAACATATTGCAATAAATAGACAGAGACAATCAGTTCTTTTATAGACAGGCCTCCATACCAAGAGGGATTTCATCCTCACCTGCTCCTCTAGATTGGGCTGATTGGCAAAGGCAGATAAATCCCTACCCTTTGTTTAACAAGATGGGAAAATGATGGAAAGCAAGAAACACCCACAGCCCTCCCAGGTACAAATGCTCAGGCTGATTCAAGCCCTTTCAAGTGGTTTTGTCTCCAGCGATTTTCACTTTCCTGCCTTCCAGCCCTTCCCCACATTCCCATCCCCACTCCCAATTCTGTCTTGCCAAGTTCTTCCACCGCTGTTATTATTTGTGAAGCGTGAGGAGAGCTATGACAAGGGAGGGATGTCATTAAACCACGCCGGGAGGAGATGTCAGCCGCCATGCAAACATCTTCCTGACACTCCACTTTCAAACGATTTCAGAAACTGCACTCAGATGATTTCAGGTTGGGTAGGCCTGTCAGCTTGGATGGACGACACGCGCCGCTTTGGTGCCGGAGACAGCTCCGGAGCCTCTCAGCACACGCGTGCACAGCCCCGTCCCCACACACACACAGCTGCACATCATTATTTCTGTGCCACTCCGAGACAGACATCCCTGAGTGCCGCTGGAAGCGTCAAACTCTCACTGCCAGAGAAAGCTTTAACATTTAGAGGGGTTCCTGTGTAATGCAAATGAACCAGAAAGGTAGGGAGGCATCCCAAATGCCACTCAATATATTTATAAAAAGATAAGGTGACTTTGTCCTACCCTACCATATCACTTCATTACCAAGTGTCAGCAAAGAGCCTGGCAGCTCGATTGGTTGATGAAATCACATGACCCAAGTGTTATCTTGCAAAAACACATGAAATTACTAAGCTTGAACTGCAAAGAAGTACAAATACCCCTACAGTTTATTCCCATCAACCAAAAAAAGACTATGTATCTCTTTATTTCCTCTCATTTTTTTCTCCCACTGGGGGGAAGAAAAAGAAATTCCCCATCTAATTTATAATTCAAGATATTTTGCTATCTAATATATTTATATTACTTTCTTCAATATCTAATTGAAGCGCTTTGTTTATGCATTATTCATTTGATCTTTGTTTTCCATCCTTATTGTTAACTTCCAATGCAATTTTAATGGGCTCATGGTCAGAGATCAGGGTGGCAGACACTTTGATGCGGTGTTAACTCACTGACAAAAGGGCAGGAAGAAAATGTGAGTTAGGAAGACTTTAAAGCCATCATTTCTGATCCACATCTGAGCTGTACCTTGCTGGTACGTGCCTAATTTTTACAGGGAAAGATTTCCTGGCTTTGCTGTGGTAGTCAGTTAGGTGTTTGGGTGTCACATTACCAGCAAGCAAGAAGAAAAATGTAATTGCTTGAGCTTCTGCAGAAGTGGGACATTAGCCAGTGCCTGCTTAGGTCTGTGGAAATAAGGAGGTCTGCTGCTCTTCACCTTTCAACTTCTCTGCTGAATCTCTCACAGAAGTAAACAGAGGGGAAGTTGATGGATGTGGTATGTTAGACAGGAAAATGGGTTGGTGTTCAAGATTTGCTAGTACCTGGAGTGGTGCTGCACAACCAGGAGTGCACACTAGACTCAAGCAACACACTGCTCTGGAGTCTGTGAGTCAACCAAAGGACAGCACAGTCTGCATTGTGCCTGAGCAGGTACCAGATATGGCCTTTTAATTCAAGGCATTGGGGTTTAAGATGGGTCTCCACCTCTTGAATGTCTCCTGGGCGTAATTTGTTTTATGCAGTCCACTCATTGAACTCACAGTTAAGCTGTCTTCCACAAGCAAAAATTCAGCATTTCTCTTTCAACTGAAATATTGCAGCCCAGCCCCACTGAGATATGAAACATTCAGGTTCACTTCTCATTCCAGCCAAAAGCTTACTTTTCTTTTTACTATTTTCTTCTCAGCCTAGATCTCAACAAAGACATTTCACAGCAGACAAAGAGTTAACAGTGTAGGAACTATAATTCAGCCTAGGAAAATAATGTATGGCTGTTCTTGGCATTTCTGGATATCGGCACAGCTGTAGCACTGTACAAATATTCTTGGCCAAGACACCAGCTCTCACAGGCCATTAAAGGGCTTCTGAAGGAAGGAGTGCCCGCAGCAAACAACGCTAACCTGAGTTTACAACTGCTGCCCACTGAAAGTTGGCATGGACAGGTAGTGGAAGTATTAAGTGATAGAAGACATAGAGCATTGAAAGTGACAGGCAGCAGATGTAAATAGAGGTAATTCTGTGCAATAACCCACCAAATTCCATTTTAATGAACTTAGCTCTCCAGTCTCCACAAGACGAGACATTACTAGACAAGAGAGAGTGAGAGGGAGGTCCAAAAATAGTGTAGTGAAGGCTGCTAAAAAGTTGCAGCAGCAATCCCGCAGAGAGCAGGCTCCTGGGAGTGAACCCACCTGCCAGCCTCAGTTTGCACCCGCAACGGGAACAGCAGCAGCACCAAGGATGCCCAGGGAAGAATCTGTACTCACAGGATGATGGAAGGAAAGACACGAGCAGTAAATTATGCTTTGCACGTTCCAAAAAGAAACCTGGCAGAGGATGGTGGAAATAAGGGAGATTTTTGGGATCGATGTCTGTCTGGGACCAGTGTGCCTTTGACTTCCTTCTTTCCTTTGTTTTGCACATTTATTCCCCTTGAATTAACTCATGGAAGAGGAACAGATGCCATCAGGATTGAAAACAGCATTTTCAGTAGCTTGAAACTAGTGCTTGGATGGAGGATGTCAGCATTTCCTCTGAATTGTACAAATCAGTGGCATTGTAACAGGACTATTGTTTATAGATGATTTTTTTTATTAGGGATTCTTAAGGTCAGTTGCTGACAAATGTTTTTCAGAAAAATTTAGGACCATTTTAGGAATTCTCTGTCATCTATTGATACATCATTTTCAAAAGCTGGAAATAATATCTGCCAGGTGTTCTGGATTTTCATGCTGAAACAAATCTCCATGTTTTCTGGAGAAGAAATTCCTGACTTTGATTCCCTTTCCCTCATGTTTGACTGACAACCATTGACACACTGTTGTGAATGAAGAGTTGCTGTCTATCTGAACTCAATGGCCTCAGACTTTCCCCTAGATGATTCATGTTATTCAGATGATCAGAAATCTATAAATCTCAGAATGGAAAAGTGCAGAAATGGCATCTTCATTATTCTTCTGGTTCTTTTTTCTCATCAAGGATGTAAGAGTCAGTTTTTCATATATAGTTGCTGTTTCAGATTCAACATTTTCATCTTCAAAGTTTGAAATTCCTTCACGTTAGTCTTTGCATGTGGTTAGAAGAAATGACCATCTCAGTTAGAAAATATTTTTGTACAAAATGCATTCAATACGAATAAAATATCCTCATGTAAACTCTTGCTAGCTACTTTAGAACCATGCTGGCAAGTTTATTTCTGAACACAGGAAAGAAGCACAGTATAGCTGATGGGCTTACCATGGGGGGAAAAGCAAACAAAATGAAAACATCAGTGAAAATATTACCCTTGTCTGTAGAAAATGTAATTTTAACTCATCTTCTATCTGTTGTAAAATCAACTCCTTTAATAAGGCCACATCTTCCTAGACCTAGATAGCACTGGAAATTAAATCTCCTATCTCAAAAAAGTTTTGATGGGGAATCTTTAACCTGCCCTGAAACAGCAAGTGTGGTGAGACAGCGGTCCCACTCAAACCCCTGGTTGTGCTTGGTCATTCTTCTTGTTAATGGCTATGCAAAACAGTCCTATGATTGACTATGTAAAAGTCACCAGAGGCTCCATGTGTGAACAGAGAAGGGACTTCCTCTCTTTCCCCATGTATCTGGTCCTTTCTCAGGATTCAAAAGAATTTGAATGTATGGTGGGGAAATATCTTTCTAGCATGAGAGAAGGAGTAAAGGAGGAGGGGGGGGGGAACAAAAAGAGACAGAAAAGGAAAAGAAAATTCTACTTGATTAGCTTCTTAGCATCAGTTGGATGTGACAACTCTTTGAATATGGATGAAGTCTACAAGAGGGATCATCTGCCAGCAGTAGTTGTTACCAAGGAAGTAAGTGATGCTGGAGGTCGGAGGGCACCTGTCTCGCCAGCTAATGAAAGAATTGTGGGAGACAGAGCTTTTCTATCTGATTAGTATAAGGGCTGTAATTCCTGTCCTTCCCACCCCCACACCTTCTTTGCTCTCTCTTTTAAAATGATTCTGAGGCTATTGTTGTTATTGTAAGTGGGATGTGAAAGAGACTGTCCTAGGAAGAGCTTTTCTTCTCTTAAGTAATATTTTGGCCAACAGCTTTTGCCAATCTCATCATCCCACGCAGATTCTGGAAGGGAAAAGCAACTCTTTTCTTTAATCTCTGCCAGACTTCTTTCCCAGTCATGCTGGGAGCTGAAAGTCACCCTTGATTTTCAAGGGGTAGAAATGCAGTTGTTGGAAGGGACTGATTAAGCAAGAATGTATATAGGGGGGTGAGAGTGTTAGAAGAAATAACTCAGGAATGCTTTATCTGTAAGGGCAACAAAGAAAAAAGAAGATTTTTGATAACCACAGGCTATTGCTTCAACACACTTTTCTCACTCAATTTATTGCAGAGATAACATAAATGATCAAGTAGTTACTCCTACTTTTAGGTGTCCTGAGAACTCCATCCTCACCCTCCCAAAAATCCCACAGCACAAACAGACCTTTAGGCAGGGCCATGGACACAGACCAAAAGCTGGCAATTTGAGAATAAAGTCTCTGAAAATCTAATTTGAAAGCAGATTTAGGCATGCAGCATTGTACACTAACCAGTGCATTGCAAACACGGGGAGGCAAAACATATGAAGAAAAAGGTGCAGAAAAGAAAACAGACCTAGGAGTTTCAGGGATCACTCTATGTTTTCTAAGGCAAGGCGTAAACCAGAGCTTTCTCATTCCCAGGCAGATGGTCCCTCTGGTTATCTCAATCTCTGTTACTCTCTGGCTTAGACTTTCCCTTACCTGCAAATTTGTTACAGAAGCTCATCGTGACTTAAATCAGTAAGTTTCACGACAGTTTTAGTGGTTTTCAAGAGCAAATAATTTGGCCCATGCATTACACAGACAGACCAAAGATTTTGCTTGACCTCTCTAAAGCAGTACTTGTACCAAGTAAATGCCACTCAGTGAATTTAAGATGTTGTCAGAGAGTATGAATCTACAGACAGGTCTTCCATAGCCAGGATCAGGTTTCACAGAGTTTAATTAATGCTGAGGATAAGACATTTTCCCTTCCACTAGCAGAGGAAAAAGAGAGGGAGTCTGGAACTTCTTCATTGTTGAGCTATCACTCAAAAACTTTGCTACACCATCAATCGATACCCCGCAATTGGGAAAAGATGGATACAGCGAGGCAGCTGCTCCCATGATAACACCCAAACATGGATAGTTATATGAGGCTGCAGTGAAAGACACATCTATACCAAGGCACTGTGATTGAAGTGTCCTACTTCAGATCACTGGGAAAAGCACAGAGAAATGCCTAAAAACCCCTTGCCTTAACAAAGGTCCTCCAAAAGTTTTTCACAGCTGTTCTGTTGAGGGTGGATATAAGTTAATTTTCAGTGGCTCACACTTTCAAAGATAATTTACTAGCAGAATTTACTAACAGAATTTACACTATATTGGTGTGAAGGCTTTAACTTGCCACCTGATAAAAACAAAGACTGGGTCATGATTATAGATTGCATTTTTAAGGATAATTTATCTTTTGTATATGTACATATATACATGTGTACATGTATATGTGTGTATATATATATATATAGTTTACCTCTTTTTGAGTGTGTTTTCTTATGTAAGTGTGGATGGTAGGAAGAAGGGAAGTAATTCATATCTCACTTCTCATTTTTCTATGCATTTTAAAGTCTTGATAATATTAAAAGAATGAAGATGAGCTCAGCAGAGATAGGACACAGCTAATAGTGTTTCCTCTACAGAGTGAATATCTGCAATTTCAAATAAATTGTGCACTATTGTGCACATTTGGTGCCTCTGCCCATAGGCATTCAATCTGAAATTAGAAGTATTTACTTTCATGTGCTGTTGCACAGCCAGCTTTAGGGAAACCATGGCCCTTTTAGGTTCTGCATAATCCTGTTAGCATCCTGAACAGCTTTAAGGAACAAACTCACTTTTAAACTAGTTGGTCAGGTTTAATGTTTGCTAAATTTACCCACATCTAAGACATCTAATTAAAATGCAGATCCTTCCAAGGATCTTTCCAAGTCAGTCAAGACTTACAATATAGAACATAGAGAGAAAAGTGCTTTTTTAGGGAAAGTGTGATTTGGCTGAAAGCAGATTACTATATTATGAGAAGAGTTGTGCCCTCGACTTTGCAGAGCAGATCCCTGTTAACTACAGAAGAAGGACAAAGGTGATTATCTCAGATAGAAGCATGCCTTGTAGCAAACACTTAAATTTCTCCAAATGGATCCCACTCTTTCAAACACAAAACTATAAATCTGCATATTATTGAAATCAATATTTAGTTTTCTTTTCAGACATAATGAAAATGCTATTCCAGATTACAAGTGAGGAAGGATTTTGTACAGATACTTTATTCACTGGGGAGTGGAAATATATGCATGCTCTTATCAAATAAGATACCACAATCAGTTTACTTGATTGAAAATGTGAAAATTTTTGCTGATGAGATATTTTTTAAACAAAGCTATTTCTTTTCTTTTTTCTCCATTTCCTTTATTAATCTACTTGCTCTTAATGAAAAGGAAACAAAACAACAAAATGAAAAGTTGTTACATTTTGGATCAGGAGAGACACTCTCATAAACTGTAAATTTTTTTTTTTATTTTTTTGTTGGTGTGCATTTTGGACAGTAAAGTAAGCAGTATTCAGACACATCTCAGACCATGTGTATGACTGCCAGCACCTACCCACAGACCTGGGGAAGAGCTGCCCAGGGCAGTCTTTGAGGATAGTGAAGGTCAGGGGTGTGTGAGATCTGGGAAGTCAGGACCAAACAGATATATTAGATATTATATTTAGATTGGATATTAGGAAAAATGTTTTCACTGGAAGCATGAGCAGGCATTGGAACAACCAGCCCAGGGCAGTGGTACAACACTATCGTTGGAAGTGTTCAAAAGGTGTGTGGGTGTGGCCCCTGGGGGACATGGCTCGGTGATGATGAGTTAACAGTTGGACTGGATGATCAGAGAGGTCTTTTCCAACCTAAATGATTCTATGAACCTGTATGGAACCTACATTCATTTATACAGCTACAAAAGAAAGGTAAAGCCACTCCCTGGGCAGTTTTAGCAATCAATTTCCTTCCCCGTACAAAGATGCAGTTTGCTACAGCAGATGGGACAAGTGATCCATCCTGTCAGGTACTGTGCCTCCAGCATTGTCCTGTGCCTGGGGTGTGTGAAGCCCTCCCTCCTGGCAGCACCTGGCCAAATGCATGGTGCTGGACAGAAAGGACAAACTTCTCCTCAGACCCTGCAGCTCTGACCTGGTGTACTATTGACACACACGAAGACAAATGCTCTGTCCAAATCTTGGGCTGTTGCAGGTAATTTCTGCATCTGCAGAGTCAAGACAGCCCCTTAGGTGATGTCTGGGCACAACACATGCATGAAGTCAGGCAGTTCCAGAGACAAAAGTCGTCTGTGGGGACTGAAATAGTGCCTGCAGGAAGGGACTGCAGCAGAGGACAGCCCAGGACATCTCCCTCCACCACAGCCTGATCATCATTCATAGCAGGAGAGCTTGACATGGAGGATGAGCCTAATATTGATTTAGATTATCTAAGGCACCATCTCTCTGCTTTATAATTTAAGATGACTGAAATATCAGGGTGCTGCCAGTCATTTCCAGCAAATGAACCCCCACCTCTATGTGTTTACCAAATTTTGAAAAGGTCCAGGGACCTGTGTAGGCATCAGGCAGAGCACTGGAGAGGGAAGGGAGATGGACCATGTGCTCAGTTCTGCCCAAACCCTCAGAACCCAGTACCAGGCCCAGCTGTGGCAGGCTGAGAGCACATGTTTGGCTTGGATGTTCCTTATGAAAGCCTTGGTAGGAACACCTTGATCTCAGGAGGAATGGGAGCAGCCAGGGGCAGGTTTGAAGAAGAGAGACTCATGGAATCTCCTGAGCCGGAAGGGACCCACGAGGATCATGGAGTCCATCTCCTGTCCCTGCAAAGGACAGAGGAAGGAGATTAGAGATTCAGATCTGCTAGGTGAGGAAGTAGGGTGAATGTATTAGGAAATGCTTCCTTGGTCATTTTATCAGAGACCGGAATTAGAGGGGTTTCCGGATATAATTTTTAAAAGGTGTTAGGAAAAAAAAAAAGAAAGAAAAGAAAAGCTCGCCATTCATCAGTTCAGCTCCAGATCTCCATAACACTTTCAAATGAAGGCATTACCACAGAGCACATTTTATTTCCAGAGACACTCTTGAGCTTCAGCAGAGGGGATTTGCATCTCTAAAAAGGACAGAGAGAAGGAGACAGCAAGGCTTAGCCTTTGTATCCATCACCAGAGCTGGAGGAGGGGAAAGCCCAAGGAAGGGGGTGTTTGACCCTCACCTGGGTAGCAAAGAGATTGGAGACAAAAATGTTTTACTCCAATAGGCCCACCTCCTTTTTGTTCCCCCAACTCTAGCAGAGAAATCAGAGCTGCAATCTCCTGTTGTCAGGGGCTAATACATAAATAAATAAAGGCCCAGATAAGATAACAACAGCCACAACAACAACAAAACATGTAGCAGCATCAGGGGCAGGAAGGATCAGCATCTGCTTTAATTAAAAATCTGCCTTCATTGATTTTTTTTAAAGGAACACATTTGTAGGGATATGAAGAAAATGCTTCCACTCCATCTTAGTTCAATGAGTGGTGTACGTCCGCTGTTAGCTACAAATAAGCCTTTGATCATTTTACTGAGGTCTGTAAAAAAAAATAAATTTTCTATATGTTTTCCTTTTTTTTTTCCCCTTTAAATTGGGAGCTTAAAGAGGGGAGTGGCAATAGACAGATCTACTTCGGAAACCTCTGAATGAGGGTGGGGGAGAGAGCAAGGAGAGGAGAAATGAGAGTACACAAAGCTGCATCTAGCAAGGAGGGATCAGGCTGCCAGAGCCCAGGGGCTGAAACAACCAACTGTACCAGCCTCAGCTCAGAAAATCCAAAATACTGTGCCTGCTGTTCCAAGCTGCCTACACTCCTCTCCAAATATAACAATTAGAAGCATGTTGGTGTATCAAAACTGCAGGAAAGCATGCATTTTAGCCCACTGGAGTGCTTCATTGCGCTCACCCTCAGAGGAAAACTGAGGGATGAGGGAGGAGGCAGTGTGGGAAATGCTGGTCCACGAGGGGGTGGGACACGAAGGACAGTTTTTTCCTTGCCAGAGATGGCACTTAGCAGTGCAAAGCCAAACGCGTGAGGATGGAGGTGGGCGGCAGGGAGCTGCCCTCCTTCCCGGGGAGAGAGCCTTGGTGGATGCAGCGTGGGTCCCACCTCTGCTGACACCTCCAGCAGTATGTGTATGGAAATCACTCACGTTTCCCGCTGTAAAATGAGCTTAAGACCACTTTGCCTGCCTCCCAGGGCTTCCTGAGGGTAAGCAGATTAAAGGTTTGGAAGCATGTGGGCGCCACAGCAGTGGGGAGCAGAGGCCAGCGCGGCAGGCCGGGGCCTGGGGGGATGCGGAGCTGACTGCAGCCACCAGAGCTGGGCCCTGCTGCCTCCACGTGTCACACAGGTGTGAGAAGCCGTCGCAGGTGGTGGCACTGAGGCAAAGTAGCCTCATTGCCTGGTCAACAAGGGATTTGAATGCAGCTTCCATCCGCCTCCCTCCTCTTGCCCCAGCAGCAGCAGCTGGCTTAGCACGATGGGACTCTGCTGCTTTGTGCAAAACCCCTTCCCATCTTCCTGATAGCTTCAGCGACCCATCCTAGGGCTGGCCGTGCTCCCTTATGGTAAGGGGAGGGCAGAAGAAAACCCAGTTTTTCCTAAAGAGTGAGGAGCCTGGAGCTGGCTTTGGTGGGAAGGCGAGGGGAGCCGTCAGGAGGCAGGAGGGGACCATGTGGGGCCCCTCTGCTGGGGACTGTGCGGTGGCACAAACTGCTCCCAGTGACACCAGGGAGCAGATATGTCCCTTTTGGCTGTGGGTCTCTTTTTGCACAGCCTCTGAGAGGTATTTCTCCATGGTTGTACGTCATCCTGACCGTCAGCCCATGACTTTCCCAAGGGTTTGGGAGGTGCAGGGAGTGGGACGTGGTGTGCAGCTTCCTACCTTTAAATTGTGTGTGCCTCAGAGCTCAGTTTCTTCCAGTGGTTGCTGCTGAGGAGAGGAGCAGGAAGGTTTTTCTGTCCCCAGGGGCACCATGGCATGGGACACAGATCACAGGGTCAGATCACTGGATCTTGCTCCTATGTGGCCTCACCTCCTCTGGCTCTGCACATCCCATTCACAGGCAGCAGTGACAGCGTGAGAGGGGCCCTGCATGTGCATGTGTACCCACTGCACTAATACATATGTATGTGTATTTTTACATATCAGTTCTATAGGGCTCAGCAACATCAAAAGGAACCTGGATAATCAGAGCAGAAGATATAAAAGATCAAACAGAATATCTTTTAAACAGATCTGAGAAGCTTAATTTTCATCCAATGTTACTGCAGGAGCTTTTCCTTCTTTTTTTTTTTCTCCCTCTCTCCATTTTTTTC
Organism: Buphagus erythrorhynchus; assembly: GCA_013400855.1. Taxonomy (NCBI): domain Eukaryota; kingdom Metazoa; phylum Chordata; class Aves; order Passeriformes; family Sturnidae; genus Buphagus; species Buphagus erythrorhynchus. The sequence continues at coordinate 44,695 of VZTT01064955.1, read as the reverse complement.
CTACTTCCATGAGTTTCTTTGATCTGTTTTGATGTCTTTTTCAGCTCCTCTTTCAAAAAAACTCTTTTAAAATCTTTTTTTTTTTTTTTTTT
>VZTT01064955.1:7662-32071 GCA_013400855.1 Buphagus erythrorhynchus | reverse complement strand
GCACCTGCTTCAGCACAACTTCCATCTGAAAATACCCAAATGGAACCTACTACAATTCCATCTGCTTCCAGCTCAGCTTCAAGGCTCAGGTTTTTGAGCAAATCTTCCCTGGCCTAGACAAGCCAACGTGCACATGCTTCACTTCAGGGCTAGAGTAAATCCTGTTGATTTCCAAAGAACAGTAAGCAAAGCTGGTCACAAAAATCAAAACATTGTGTGCCCCAGGCCACAGAAATTTGTGTCAGAGCCACAGCTAATTCCAAATCTCCCAAATCCCAAATATTGCCATAACTGCTGGAAAGCACATGTAATGTTACAGGAAAGGCCACGCTGCTTGACTGTGACCAATACTGAGTATGTCCAAAAATCCCAGTCTGTGATAGTATAGGGGGAGGGAGGAGGAAGGAAGAGGAAGAAAGTCCTGCTAACTCTAAATTGATCTCTTTCCCTGAAAATGACATGGACTATGTAGATCTTCATGGCTTTCCTAGACATCTCTCCCAAAGCCATCCTTTCCATGCCAGGGGAATTTGATGCCCAACACTAATTCACTCTGATTTTCTTAGAAAAGGAGAGTGAAAAAAAAGATCTGGATGGCAGCCTTTGGCACCCAGCTCTTCATATTTCTTTCACTTACTCTTCCCATCTCTCTTCTTTTTATTTCTTTTGGACAGTAAGTTTCATTCCAGCTGGAAAGGACCAAAATACATCTGTTAGATATGCACAGGACAACCACCACTGTGGAAGAAAAAGACATGCAGAAATAAAGGCACACACTCTGCCAAGCTAAACACTGAGGGTGTTTGTGTATGTGTGTGTGTGTGTACAGAACAAACAAGCATAAACATGTGCATGTGTCCACAGGTGCCATTTAATTCTCCAAAGCAGAAAAAAAACAGGCTCCAAATTTCACTTCCCTATTGTGGGGAATAGCCAGGCTGAGAACACCCAACACTGCTGTCCTCCACCAACATATTTGATAAGCAGTGAGAGAGTGTCTCCCCTACACCATTTTCCACTGGTTTACCTGGCAGCCTGAGAACCTGGGAGATCCTTGTATCCTTAACTGTTGCATCTGTCTAATTAACTGGACAATGTGATGGAAAATACCTTTTTAGAGACTGTAAAAGTGCCTATGAAAGGTGCATTCTTCCTTGAAGGATTTGTTTTGGCTGGTGTAGATCCAGCCCGGCTATCCTGAAATCAGCAGTGGTGTTCCAGATTTACACCTTAGCAGCACATGGTTCTGTCATGGGAAATGAAACTCAAATAGTGTATGGGTAGTTCAGGAAGCCCTAGAAAGGATGGATTTGGTCAGACTGACAGGTTTGTCTGTGACTGCTTACCTGTAATACCTGGGCAACACATTTATTTCAGAGGGAATCTGTGGGATTCATTTCATCACCACATTTTCTATAATTCCCTGACAGGAGCTGGACAGTTCTAAGTATTTATGAGTAAAGGTGATAGAGACAAGTGACTTTGGGGCAGTGTAAAAGCTGGGAGCAAAGGTCTGATAGAGCTTTCTGTGGTGATACCAGTGTGTGGCTTCCTCCTGCAAACAACCCTTCTGCCCAGCTTACAAGAAATGACCTCTGCTGCAGCCACTCTCTATCCCACAGGAGATCATCTTTGGCAAGATACTTTTGTTTTTCTTTCTCTGAAAATCATGTAGTAAACAATCCACAAGAAACCATAGTGAAAGCTGCAAAACTACCCAGTGCTTCACTATGTAGATAGTGGTTCACTTCACAGTCTCTCTTTTCAGCACAAAGTGAGACTTTCAGTCACCTAAATCCAAAATGGCCTAAAATATTTTTTCTTCCCCTCCCCACTGATTTGGGTTTCTGTGGATCCAAAAGAGAAGCACTTCTCTCTGACAGAGCTTTGCTCTAATTAATTGCACTCTACTGCCCAACACTGCAGTCTCTCAGGTGCAGAACTGCTTTCCATAAGGGAGATTAATAGGCAAACCCTGCCTCAACTGGGCTCTTTACCTTAGCTTCCTTTCCTTCTGTTGTTACTGTTATTTTCTGTAATAGATGTTTTGAATTATTTGGGAATTTGGTAAATTAGACTCATTTATACTGTCATTTAAAATAACTAAATAAATGTGCTGAGCACAGCTTAAGAAACACCATGTCTTCCCAGTCTCTGACAGGGATAAGGTCTGTGAAAATCAGCTGAGCTTATGTCTTAGTTAATGGCAGAGCTGGGGTTTCTAGATATAGATTTTTTTTCAAATAATGATTATGATATCCTATATTTGCCTAGTCCTTTCCACTCCAGCATTCCCCATAGCACATCCCAAATGTCTCATCAGCCCCCAAAGCACAGATTCTTTATTCCTAGTCAGCTAAATCTTTCTTCTCTGCCATGGGCTTTTGCTTGAGTTAAGACTTCAAGCCATGCTCCTATGTACACTCTAGTTTTGCTTTATGTGGTACTCAGAGACAATTTCCTGTGGGATGTAATACATCAGCTGTTCCAGCAAGGGAAAGCCACATATCTGCCCAGGGGTCTGCTCTCCAGCTGCTGTAAGTCAATGGAGATGCTCCACTGGGCAGAAGAGGAATCCCTTAAACATGATGCTGGAAACAAGGCAGGGAAACCTTTACAGCCTGCATAGTAAGGGCTTTTTGTGTTACTTTTCTCTCCTGTCCAACAAGCCACCTGCCTAGTAGACCTGCCAAAAGGCCTGAGGGAGATTTATGTAATTCAATTTGGACAATGTCTTCCATCTTGGCTTGAGTTGGTAGAAAAACTTTCATAGTTTTGATTAATTTTTTCCTCTCTCAAAAGCTTGTCTTCCAAGCAGGCATTGCAGAAATACTCTTGCTGAAGTTCTTGAAATGGTAAACCTGTCTTGTTTTTTGATCAGCCTGCTCACAGCCTGAGAAAGAGTGTCAGTATTTCCCTCTCCCTCAGCCAGTTTAAGACCCTTTGTTTAAGGGCAAGTGTCCTCCAAGGAGAGAATGCAAAGCCCAGGAAGACTGATGAGGGCACTCGGCTGTTTGCAGAGCAGTGTCAGGCATCAATAGGCTCTGCAAGGGGGAACGGGCAAGAGCAGTGCCAAAAGACACCTGTTCCCTATCTGTCTCCAATGTCTCACACCTCTCCCTCCTGCTTTCACTCATCTCTCACTAAAACCTCTTTTTTTTTTTTTTTAACACAAATTAATTGCTACTGCAGAAGCCACTTATAGAGGTAGTTAGCTGACCCCAGAGTGCAAATCAGCTTCAATGAGGTGGAGAGGGATAAAAAAATAAAAGCCTCAAAAGGGTGATCTTTCAGAGTGTATTTTAGCAAGTCCCCAGGACAGCTGCTTTTTGGCACATCCTGTCACACCCAGATCCTGCACCAAACTGGAAAGAAGGGCAGGCTGTACTTTATCCACATCTGCACAATGAACTGGCAGGGATGTGACACTGTGGGTGGAAGAACAAAATTAAATTCAGTTTCTTGTCTTCCTCTGGCTATCCTCACTCTTACAGAAAAGGAAACCTTGTGACAGGTCCAATAGAAAACTTCCCCACTTCTTTTCTCAGGTGTTAGGATGGGCATCCTCTCTTGGAAAGATTCCCCCCAAAAGGCCCTGTCCATCAGCCAAATAAGAAATGTCATTTTGTCTGTCCTGCCCCTGGTTTCCTAAGGGCCAATAGAGCTACAAACACTTCCTGCTGCCATGTCACCTCATATTGTCACCCTTCTCGTCTCAGAAATGCAAATCATGCAAGCCCAACTGCTGACCTGTCATTTCCCTGATGTACTGGGGAGCAAATGATATGGACATCTGCATTCTTGTCTGCTGCCACCTCTTCCACAGTTTCCTGGAGAGGGAAAAAAACCCCATAGATATCTTGTTTATAGCTTTCCTTATAGTCCTCCTTTCATCCTGCTGCTTGGGTGAATCTGGAGCCTCTCAGAAGCTCCGTGGTTACTAAGTGAACCAAGCAAACTTCAGAGGGAATAAAAAGAGCCGTGCAGGTTTTCAGGAGTCTCCACACCTTTACTGAACCAAAGCTCATCCCTCCCACTGTACCTTGCACAGGTGTAGCTTTGCACAGACAACCAAGCAGTTTAGGCTCAGATTTAGTGCCTAAAAAATTTAGAGCATTGTTGGGGGTATAAGAAACCAGTAGAGGAACTTAAATACACAGAAAGGTATAACTTTGTGTGAATAAAACTAGCTTACAGCTAATGAAATAATACTTCTGAATACCTGTGCTTCCCTTAGGTTTTCTTCATGCTGCTGGGAATATGCAACATATTAGTTATGTTCTCATTAGTGTAGCTCTGAGATATGTTTGTGTTCTCCATTTAGCTCTGTTTTTTTATCAGGTTCTCTGTACCTCCACACTCATGCTGAGCAGGTTCAAACCCCTCATTGCTGGGCAGGAATGAGGTAGAAGAATTACAACTGCCTTTTGTAGGAACACAGCTGTCCTCATCAGGAATCCCCATGCTGGGGTAGTGAATGAAAGAACTAGGTATATGCTCCTCTTGAACATTTTGTCCTCATGTGCCCTTTCCCATTGCTGATGGGGTACTATCTCCATGGCTTTGGAAGTTGGAGTTAGGGGACAAGTGTTACAAGCAGATGTATGCCAAAAGATAAGGAATGCTTTTTTCTTTCTTTTCTTAAATGAAGGTTGGGTTGGAAATACAGCAATGTTTGTTTCTAATTCAAGGCCCAGCAGAAGTCCCAGAGTCTAGTTTCTCCAAGACATAGCCTGACACTTCTGATCTGTTTACATCTCATCAGCAGAGCAGTTAAATCCAGCCATGGCAGAAAAAGGAGTGCTCCAGGGGGAGAAATATTGCTGCTGTAGAAATCAGAGTTGGTCGATAACTGTACAGCACTTCCCTAGCACCCTTCTCCAGAACATTTCTGAGTTATAAAACAGAAGTCCTGGGTAGTGCTTCAAAGACTCCTTTTTTCATATTCTTTATGAGCTTATACTCATGTAAGCTAGGGCTATTGTGTTTTGCCAGTTGTATGTGCAATGGTATTGAATAGTTTTCTTTATTTTCTGCAAAAACATAGAGAACTCTAATGCCTTTTTGTGTATCCCCTGATGCTTTGCCATAGAAGCACCTCATTTTGCAAGTGGTAGTAAAACAGCTCCTCTGAGTAAGGAGCTACAGTCTGAAGGAAAGAGAAGTAAGGGACTGCCTCAACACATGTAGTTTGTGAACACAGCCATGAGGAACTCTTGCCCCTCAGAAAACCTGCAAGCTTGATCCATGTAAAGAATAAGTGCATCTATCTCCATGAAAAAGATTTTTAGGTTTGGGAGTCTATTCCTGCTCCAAAAGCAGTTGGTAACACCTCCATGCAGGCAGCCTGCATGCCACCCAGAGCACAGCATAATACTAAAAATATGGGGAAAGAGAGAAGCCAGAACTGGAGGTCTGCAGGACAGAGTGGCCCATTTCCTTCCTCTTCCAAGTTCTTGGCATTCTCATCTATGCCATCCTCAGTTTGCCTGTTGTTATCCTCAGACCAGCCTCTGTGAGTGTTCCAGTTTTCCCTGCATAGTTTAAAAAACCAAACAAACAGTGGGAAATAAGAGTTAAGCCCAAGAGTTAAGTTCCTCTTCTTGAGGCAGGAGAGGCAGGAGGATTGTCCCAGCCTTCTGAGTACTGTGCAAAAAAAACCCACTATGAAGCCTAAACTTCTTTCTTTCCACCATCAAGGTGGCAAATGCAAGGTCTAAGCATTTATTTATCAAAATCACTGTAGATATTTTCTTCACTGGGAGGCTCAGTACTTTAGGCTGAAATCATCCATCACAACTAGGGAAAGGGAAAAAAAGGGCTTTTCACCTTCATGGGTTTCCCCCCTCCCTTCATCTCACCTTATTCGTGCTTAAATGGGTAGAAATTCATCTTTTTCTGTCCAAAGATCCAGCTGGCTGCAACACGCTCTGTGCTTAAACAAGCTGCCTGCATTGGGAGCATTTTTCAGGCTCTCTGTCTCTCTCTGTCTCCCCTTCCCCAGCCCCCTGGGCCCTGATTGACATCTCATCTCATTTTTATATTTGACACCTCAGGAGGACAAAAAAAAAAAAAAAAGAAAATTAAAAAAAAAAAAAAATAGCCCCTATTTGTAAAAGCAAAACAACTTTTCTCAAAGCCAAAGCAGGCTTCTCACCAGGAAGTATTCACACTCCCCAGTAATTGCTCCTTGCTACCAGCCTTGGCAAGGTAAACTCTGTGTGTGTGTGTGTAGTTACCCTTGCACACAACATGTGTATGTTTGTATCTTGTGTAACATTTAATTCTGCCTTTCCTGAAAGCTGATATGGAAAAGCAAATATGCAGCAAGGTGCATGACTGGCTCCTCTGGGGCTCTGAGAGTGGGACATCTGTCTTGTGGCTACAGCCTTGATAAAGCTGCCAGCAGCTTCTCCTGTGTGTCCATTAAGGTACCCATGTCCTTAAAGCAAGAGGTTTTGGGACAGTTCACCCCAAATATACTCAGATTGTGTGCCAAACCCACTCTGAACTGGAAAACACTAGTTTTTCTCAGTTCACTTCAGACAGGGAGTGAGCAGAAACCTCTGAGGGATGTAGGTTTACGCTGACAAGCCTGATGGTGTGATGGGACCACTGAGGCTTCAGCTGTCTCTGTGGGGAGGGCAAGGCAGAGCAATGCCACTGATTTTACTTCAGCAGCCATGAAACAGAGCCTGTAGACTTGATTGGTTATGAAAAGTGATTGCATCCACATTTATTGCACTAGGAGGGAAATTATTGCTCAGCAAGGGAAAAAGTAAAAAAAAAAAAAAAAAAGATTGACATCCTTCTCCCAGGGAACATGGGATGTGCGTTCAGAAATGAGGCCATGGCAAAGCATCTCTATTCCCACCTTTTCCCCTGTCTGCTTCTATTTTGGAGGGTTAGTCAGCCTAGGATGAGATTGCCTTCCTCATGTTTGTATATGTTCTGAAGAAAGGAATCCTGCAAGCCTTATAGCCCTCACAACAGATAAATTCTTATTTATGGATCTGGGACTAGTTTGGTTTTTAAAGCTCTGAATGGAGCAGAGAGATTTTGATCCCACAGGTCCACATAAACAGGTGTACATCTCTTCTGCCATTCCCAATCCACTACTCATAGAAGAGGTGCTGGGGTTGGAATAGTGATATTGAGACATGCTGGCCTTTCCCATGCTGACAGGAGTTCCCTGTATCACCCCTTCATTCCTTTGCAGTGTAGCACTGGGCCTGATGAGCTATTAACACGTCAGCAGAGACAGACAAATCAGACTGAATGAAATGGCATTACTCTCCAAGACATGACAAAGCAACAACAAATGCATCATCTCTGTCTTTGATCTCAGATGATTACAAACAATGAAGCTTCCAACTTTGTAGAAAGCAGTTTTCATTGCTCCAGTGTAACAGCTCAGTGCCTGATTCCTTGGCACAGCCTACAGCCTATAACCATAAGCGTGTGGCTGTTACAGATAACATGGCACTTCTGGGAAAGCTGTGATAGTTTAAGCATTTTCCAGAGCCAAATTCCAATTTGAAAGGTCCATTATGCCTATCTACACACCCATTCAGCCTCACACAACCACAGCAACTGGCTAGGAAATCCCACCTTGCATCCTTCCCTAAACACTTGGTTATGGTGTGGCAGAATATTGCCACAACTCCCACAGAAGGAGTTGAGTTTTGAGGCCAGAGTGATTAATCCTGAAACAGGGCATCCACTGCATAGACAGCAAAGCAACCTACAGCTTTTGGGGATAAGGCACCTTCTCTGGTTCTTCTCTTTCCTTCAAAGCAATCCTGCACGAATTCGGGAGATCCCAGGTGCCCAGATGGGGGACATCCCATGAGATGGAGTTACCCTTCCTAACAAGGATGGGCTGCCTTCCCTAACAAGGAGAAGAGGTGGAACCTCAGATGGCCACATACTAATAATTGTCAAATGTATATCTTTTAATGGGGCATTCCAGGGGATTTTACACTTTTCTTTGAGGCATTGATCTCTGCTGGATATGTAATAATACTGGATCAGAAAGACTGAAAGTCTTTGTGGTTTACATCTCTCCCGTTATTTCAGCTAAAATGATATTAATCCCCTGAACATTAGAGAGTGTTTTCTAGAGTGAGTCTTTCTCTTTTTTAATTTTTTTTAATTTATTTATTTTCATTTCAGGTCAACCCAAAACATACTTTTTGCATAAAATATAGATTTGTGGTTAATGTGGTGGTTATTTAACCAATTTGTGCTCTTATAGAATTCAGGTAAAATTTTATTTAATATTACTTTGAAACAAGAAGTCATCAGCCGTTGGGCTTTGATACAAGATCAAATATTCACTCCAAGAAGGGCAGTATTTTCAGTTAAGATTTTTAAGTGTTCCTTGATCCAAAATCACACTATTTAAATTTTGACACAAAAGTCTCCTCTCCTCTGAATGTAGCAATGGACAAAAAAAAGCCCCACAAATTCTCAGCCAGCCGTGTGCCACATGTCCTCGGATTTGCTTATCTTACCTATTTGCATATCTTGCACCATCCTACTCTTACTGTAGGATGATTATTGAGGGGCAATCAGGTCCAACTCCAGGACGTTCACAGTCTCAGATTTTCTCCCACATTTGAGCATTCTGATAAACCATGTCCACTGAGGTGTGCTGGCTATTTCACATGAAGGTCTGAGGATATATATGCAGCAATCATGGTGAGCAGCTTCACAATAACTCAGTTTAATAACCCAACATTAGGGTGTAATTTTCGGTTGGTGTAATTCCTCGCATAGCCTTTAAGTGTGAAAAATTTCCACCTATTCAAATCATCTGAAGATCTTGAGCCTGAATCTGGTTTAACTGCCTGGTCATTAAATTAGGAGCTTTCCAACCGCGATGCGATTGTATGTGCCGTGCTAATGCCTATTCACTCACACAGGCCACCCGAGATCGCTGCCTTCAAAAGGCTCCTCATGCAAACAGCACTGTGAAATGCCCAAATTGCTCTCTGTAAATTCTGCAAACTGAGAGCAAGTGTCTTTGTTAAGTCCACGAGGAAGTGCACGAAAATCCTATTTGCTGACGCGCAAAGGCTTTGTGAGGCAGAGCCCCCAGCCTGAAATCGCTTGATTTGTGGATCTTTGCGATTAAGTTGAACTGAATGACATGCAAAGCTGGCAATTGAGATAAAGAATCACTCTAGGCTAAGGAAGGGAGGCAGCTAAAATCTGAAAACAAAGGATGTTAATCTCACGCTCATCATCTTTAAACAGGGCGCGTTAATGGAGCAGGTAAGGCTCAGCCGATGCCTTCAGATTACTGGACGGGGATGTTGTCTTTTGTCTTCGCAAACCTCATTTTGATCTGGCTGCTGACAATTCTCCCCCTCGCCTTTCCTCCCCATCTCCCATCCCCTCGGGCGGAACATCTCATCCCGGCGGAGGCTCTGCCTCAGCTCCGCTCGCAGGCAGCGCCTAAATCCCCTCCCCATCGCCCAAAGTGTGCTCGCAGGACTGCGGGCTCCTTGTCCCTCTGCGCCTTTGCCTGCCCAGACAGCATTTTGCAGACAAACGTGGCACCTTGCTGTAAGACACCGTGGCCAATCTGTCTGACAAAACCCAGGGAAAACAGCCGCACAAAAACAAAGACATCTGTCAAAGTGGATGCGCACAGCCTGGAGCTGAATCCCACTCCCAGAGTTAGGTGAGACACTTCTTTCTGGCAGCCAAAGAAACTGTGCTGCAGGCTTGTACTTCAGCATCCCCGGGATCTCAGGGTCTAGCACTTAGTGCAGCCTGTCACAGGTGGTCCCAGACGTCTGTGGACAGCAAGGATTGTCCCTGTGCAAATTAACGCCGTGGTAAGGGTCTGGCAGCATCCAGCCACAGCAGGATAATGGGCAAAGGGAGATGCATTTAAACAGTATTGGAAACATTAGAAACATTCCGGCACTGCAGGTTAAAAACTGCTCCAAGATTGCAAGTTCGGCATTTTAGGGATCAGCGGGAGATTTCTCTGGAGATTAAGAGCAATTGAAAAGATCGACTTCCTCTCTATAGAGAAGTTCTAATAAGGCTGAAAATAAAATGCTGTCTCCCTCAGCCTTCCTGGCAGAGGAGCTCCAATGCGCCCCCCTGTAGTTTCAATAATTCAAACTTCAGCTTTAGCCAGCCAAATAGGCCTGAAATTCACCTGTGAAAGTTCATGAGGCTAAGTGGGATTCAGAACAAACTCCTCTTGTTTCCAAACTCATGTATAATGCAGCGAGGAACTTTGCTCAAAGCTAAGCTTTGGCTCGCTGTTATATTTACGATGCCTCACAAAAAAAGAGCAGAAGGCAAAAGGAAAACACCAGAGGAGTGGGAGGGGAAGGAAAGAGCACAGCCACCAACTTATGAAAAGCTGACATTCATCTGTGGCTGGGCAGCACCTGAATCTGCCTCTTCTCCCTTCTCAACTGGAGATTGTGGCATTGCCCAGATACAGAGGAGAGACCTCTCTCAGCAGAGAACAAAATAGACAAGGCAAGCATGAAAGAAGAAGCAACACTACGAGGAGGGTTGTTCCATTAGCCAGATGTAAGAGGATATAAGAGGATATAAGAAGAAACTGAAGCTGAACACAAGCACTGCAAGCCTACCACTTTTTCTCACGCAGACACCAAGATGTGTCCAAGTCAAGCTGTCCATCTGTCAGTGCTGTCGGTCTGCAGCAGCATCCTGGGCTGGCTCTGGGGCTGCCCAGGTAGCCCTGGCAGAAGGCATTTGCCAGGGGTGCTTCTGTGTGCCCGCAGAGCACCACGGCCAGATGGTGTTGGGCTGGCAGTGCCGCTGCATCCCTGACAGGGTGGAAATTTAAGCTTCAGCAGGCCTTGTTTTACCAAGAGTTATTCAGATAGTACAGCATGTACCATTCTACCACAGACCCATGCAGTAGGCTGGAAGCAGGTCCCATCTAAATTCACTTCCCTGCTGGCTCACCCTGTTTGTATTAAAACCCTATCCACAGACTGTAAATAGATTTCTGGAAACCTGTAGCTGTTGCCCATAGACAGAATAGACATGTAAGTTTTAGGTAGCTGGTATTAAGTAAGCTAAATCCATGACATAGTATTAGGAATCATCTTGTTACATCCACTTAAATTATCATTGTTTCACTGAGGAAATAAATACAGTGGTTATATCTAATCATGAATTCCAGTGCTGATCTGAGATATTTTCTCTTTCCTTCCTTCCCTTCTTTCTTTAATTACCTCACTAATGTGGTAAGATGTTTATTGTTGTTGTTTCTTTTCATTTCAAGTATTTGATTTTTTTGCAATTTTCTGGAACTGGAGTAACTGAAGTGCAATGTGATTCATTTGAAAGAGTAAATAGTTAACTACTAAATGGCACCTTGATTTTTCTAGATTCCTATGTTCTTTCTAACTCTAGTCATACTATATATGGGAGCTAGAGAGTATCCAAAGGAGGGCAAGGAAGTTGGTGAAGGGTCTGGAGCACAAGCATGATAAGGAGCAGCTAAGGGAGCTGGAGGTGTTTAGTCTGGAGAAAAAGAGGCTCAAGAGAGACCTTGAGAACTCCCTGAAAGAAGGGTATAGCCAGGTGATCATTGGTCTCTTTTTCCAGGCAACAAATGTCAGGTTGAGAGGAAATGGGCTGAAGTTGCTCCAAGGGAGGTTTAGATTGGATATTAGGAAAGAAGAAGGGTGCCCAGGCAATGGAACAGGCTGCCAAAAGCATGGTGGAATCACTATCCCTGGAAAAGTAAAAAAAAAAAAAAGTTGGATATGGTCCTTAGAAACATGGTTTAGTACTGGGTTAATGTTTGGACTCCATGGTCTTAGAGGTCTTTTCCAACTTTTCAATTCTATTGTATTCATCTTAGAAGTATGAAATGACATTAAAAGAAGATAAATGTTATAAAATTTTCTCTGAAAATGTTAGATAATACCAATATAAGGCCAACCCTGACACATTTAATTCTTCTCAATTGTATTTCTTTCATTATTTCACTACTCACTTCTTGATTCGATAATTACATTGTGTTTTTTGAGAGCTACTAAAACTGAGAGTGCAAAAGCCAAAGCTGGAGTGAATCAGCTTGCTGTGTTAACTCAAAAGCACAGGCATCTGAGGTCATGATGGACACCCTTCCCCAAATAAAATGGAAATTACTCTTTAAAATTACTCTTATTGGTACTTTGTAGGCAGTATGTCAATGTAGCAACTTCTGCTATTCCAGGGACCATGATGAGCTTTGGGTTACATTTGCCTCTTTTGCACCAGGCTGTCTCTGCTGCTGCTTTGTCTGAGAGTTTTGAGTGTTGATCGTATTTACAGCTTTGCTAAGTGCATCAGGGAATGAGAATGAAAAACTATACTTCAAAATATACAGGTGCTACAAGCTGCGGACATTCTGCAGAATTAATTTTGGTGTAAACTTGTGAGAAGTAGGAATGTTGCATTTATGTTTCTTGAAACTCTTTTTCCTGCAACATTTGCTGCTTTACAGTTAATGGAATTTATGAGAACAGCTTGTGATTCTCCAAAACTACCTGGTGCGGTCATTTCAGCCAGTACAATGTGAATTATGCAATAAGCCATCACTTTAATTAAAACAAATTGCATTTACTGTATCAGTCCGTACTATAAATCATTCCCTAGGGCCCCTCTTCAAGGTTTGTGCTTGGCCTATTCTTGAGAAATGTTGACAGCAGCCTCCATTACCAAAAATATTTTTGAGCATTTTGTTCTAATATCCTTCTCCAAGATCCAGCTTTTGAGCTCGCTGCCCTGATATACAAAACAAATTTTATCCAAAAGCAGGGCAGAAATCATGTGAAAAAGCAGAATATCTCATTTTCCCTTTCTCTTCTGGTCTGCAGCATGCACTTTAGTAGACTGTGGCAGTGGAATATGAAGTTTATTAATTGAAATAATGATAATAATAAAAGCTAAAAAAGGAAAGATGCAGATTAATTGTTTTCATCCAAAGTTAGGAGTCACATGGGATTCCTCACACTCCCTACTATAATTAGACTGAACAACAAGACAACCAGATTATTAGTCCTTTGTGTATCTCCAGTTTAATAAAGAGAATGACCATTGGGTATTTATATTCATTTGAGCTCAATGCAGCTTAAAATGCAGTGCTAAATAGATCATATCATACTGCAGGATGAAGTAACTCACATTATAATGAGAAAACATCATCTTTTTTGTGACCTCTGATGAGGAGGCAAGGGTTTTTGCTTCATTCAGTTTGGATCAGGCATGCTGAGACCATTCAGCACTACCTAATGTTTAAGTGAATGTTTCCTTGAGAGTTTTTTCAGGTTTCCTTGCTTTGCAAAATAAAATAAAGTAGAGTTAAAATAAAATAAAGTTCTTTTCTCAAAAGGGGTACAGTTAAGAGTTCCCTGAATTAGAATTTCAGACTCAGTGGTGATTTCTGCATTTAGCCATATGAGAGAGGGGCTATTCCAATTTTGAAGGAGATGCTGTTTAAGACAGTCCTGCACAGGTTAAAATGCACAGGAGGGCCCTAACAGAAGGCTAATGCAAATTTTGAAATTTCAAGCAAGATTTTGCAGCCCCTTTTGCAGGTGTTGCTTAACTCTCGTTAATTTGGTGGATCTTGTAGGTGGAGCTGCTTTGGTAAAATTTATGAGGAAAGTGAACCCTTTATATATAACACCAGTTACTTTGAAATTGCTGAAACCTCATGATGAACAACTGGGTCATTGAACATAAAATAAGACCCTAGAGCCTGATTGGAAAGCTATTAAAGCCAATGGAAAGGGACCCAGTGGCTGGAGCCAACACTGGAGCAGACCCACAGAGAATAATCTAAACCTAGTCTGTCTTCATATTTATTTTCTTCTTGATATATACCTAAAGGTAGCCCAGGTAGATTTGCAGCAGCCTTAATAGCTACCTGTTTATTGTGAAGATTATCTCACTTTACATCAAAGCAGGTGCCCATCTCCTCTAGCAACCTCATGCTGTTGTTGTTCCGGTCTTCAAATGAAAGCCTCTGTCATACAGACAAGCAAATATATCCCAAGAAAAGATTTAAGCATTGGGAAAGAAAGAAGACAATACCCATTTTCTTTCCCTGAAAAGAAAAGTAGACACAATTGGAAGCAGCATATGCCCAGACTGTGACTCCTGTTCTTCAGCCAAAATAAAGTCTGAAAATAATTGGCATCAATAAGTATTATCAAGGACCATCTGGAACACACATGTAGTGAAAAGTGAGCAAATACCTTCAAAGCAGTGGATAAATACCTTAGTTGCATTTTTTATATATTTGTTGTATGGAAAAGACCATTTAGCTTATGAATTCAAAAGGCATTTATGGAAGCTACAGTAAAGGCCCACTGCACTAAACTCAGGAAGCTCAAACTGCTGAAGCCAGCAGAAAAGGTCCTTCAACCTCCAATAAACATAAGTACATTTTCCATCTCTTACTATTAGGCTTGAACTATATTTGAGTGGTTTACAATTTCTCATTGTCTTTAATTTTTTTCTACGCCTAAATTTAATGATAATAAAGTGGTGCCTCGTGGACCCTGTGTTCACCACATTTTTTTGTGTTACAGGATGTTCAAAGTGCATGCCTACATTTTCTTTTTTAAAGTAGTTTTGGTTTGGTTGGTTTGGGATTTTTTTTCCTGAAGTTTTGACAGCTCCAAAAGAGCTGTGGAGATTATCTTCCAACTTTCTAAATAAATTCACTGCTGGCCTGTTAATAAGAAAGCCTAAGAAAATTTCAACCCTCAAAGGTAATTTTGGGGGAAAGTTATAAACCACTGAAAACAGCAGCTTATAATGAAAGTGTCATCTCAACCATAAAAGGTACCTCAATGCCCCGAACAGGCACCGTAAAACATGATTGAAAGGGAGTTTAGAGATATTGCTAATGGCCCCGACATAAGGAGTGTGGCTATAAAAATGAAAAGATGCATGGCTAAAGCTGCCCACCACAAGTCTTTGAAGAGCATCTGACTACCCAGGCATGCCAGAGACAGCAATTGCTGATGGACCTGGTCATGCAAATCTGCTAAGACAGAGGCACCTTCAAACACCTCATGCTTTTGCTGCCTCTGGAAGAGATGCAATTGTTCAGCATCACATCCCCAGTCTCATCCTGGGGGCATTGGGTGGCATTTGGAGGGTGGGGATGGCCAAGAGTGAGGCAGGACTGTGGCACTCAGCCTCTAAGTCTGGAGGAATGACACGGCCTGTGGTTGAAAAATTCCACTGTCTTATCAATCCACTTTCCAGGTTTCAACATCTTTGTATGGTTTTCATGAAACTGTGTCATTTTGGTTGGAATGGAAGTCTGGAGACCATGCAGGAGTCTAGCCTCCTGCTCACAGCAGGAAAACTTCAAAGTTAGTTTTGAAGCAGTTCTGCTGTTCCTATTTAAGCCAGGCGATTTAAAGTGTAATTAATATGTGCAAAATACTTCTGCAGGCTGAAAGTCATTTCATGGACTTTCAGGGTTCACATTTGGCCATGCTTATTTTGCAGTGTGGTCCTTATGATATCTTTAGTGAAAAGGGTGCTGGTTTGTGCTGAGATTCAGTCAGGAGGACTGTTTGGTTAAATTTATCCTACCCTTCAGGGAGCAAATTCCGAGTAGGAGCTATATTTTGAATATCTGTAGGTCAAGGTTATGCATGACCATGACTATGCATTTTATTTAGGCCATTTCAAAAAATGGATTGTAAGGCAAAACTGTGTTGAAGGCTATGTGGTAGAATTATTTTCTTTTTTAATCACCATTCAGCAGATGAAATAATAACAATAAGGAGGCTGTGCCTACTTCAGTGGTAGCTTTCTGCCTGAGACCCGTCTGTTTCTCATTCTAACTCCATGCCAGAGAAGTGAAAAACAATGCATGCAACCAAAAGTCTGTGTCATGGGTTGACCTGCGCTGGACACGAGGTGCTAACCAAGCCACTCTATCATTCCAGTCCTCAGATGGACAGAGGAGAGAAAAATACCACAAAAAGTTCCTGGGTCAAATAAGGATGGGTTAGAGATCACTCACTGACTACCAACACAGGCAAAACAGACTAAACTCAGGGAAATTTATTAAATTTATTACAAGTCAAATCAGAAGAGGGTAATGCAAAACAATTTAACCTCACCCCTCCTTTCTTCCTGAGGTAAACTCCACTCCCTGTTTCAGGCTGTGGTCAGTTCATTGCATGTTGTCTCTGCTGCTCTCTCCCCCCAAGGGCTGGACTCTTCTCACTCTTACCCTGGTCCAGTGTGGGGTCACTCCCACAGGAAGCAATCCTCCATGAGCTGCTCCAGTGTGGATCCCCTCCACAGGGCCAGTCCTTCAGGAGCAGCCTGTCCCAGCATGGGTCTCTCCCATAGGGTCATTCCTGGAAGAAGGATGCTCCACTCTGGGTCCCACAAATGGTCAGAGGTCCTGCCAGGACCCTGCTCCAGCACAGGAACACTGTGGGGTCCCAGGCTCCTTTGGGCATCCCCCTGCTCCAGCCTGGGCTCCTCCAGGGCTGCAGGTGGATCTCTGCTCCCCCGTGCCCTCCCTGGGCTGCAGGGGCACAGCTGCCTCACCATGGGCTGCTCCAGGGGCTGCAGGGCAATCTGAGCTCCAGAGCCTGGAGCAGCTCCTGCCCCTCCTTCTGCACTGCCCCGCCTGTCTGCAGGGCTGCTCCTCACACGTGGTCTCACTACTCCAGCTGCTCTGCTGTTGTGCAGCAGTTTTCACCCTTTCCTCTTAAATACTTTATGCCAGAGGTGCTACCACAGAGGCCCAGTATGGACCAGTGGCAGGTCCATCTGTGAGATACAGGGGAGCTTCTGGTGCCTTACCACAGAAAGCAGTTCTGCAGCCCCCAACTACCTTGCTATGCAAACCAAATGCAGCCTGACTTTGCAAAACCCTTCCTGCGTACAAGCTGCCCAAACTTGAAAATATGGAGAATTTTCTAAAGCGTTCACATGTTGACAAGTATATTTCTGAATATGTTCCCAAATATTATTAGAGGATCAAAGCTCCAGACATTTTCTTGGTGTTTATTAGTAATTTCAAGGACTCAGAAAATATAAGTCAGACCTAAAGATGTCGTGAGGTTTTACTTGTTTAATAATAGAATTTAGGTTCCTTTATTTGTCTCCTGCTGAGCCTTTAGCTTGAACTTGGGTCACTTTCAAACTTTGGTATGCTCCTGAGGTCTAGAAAACCAGGGATTTATTGAACAAGAAAGAAAAAAAAATCTCAAGTGTGCACATGACAGCAGAGGGCAAGGCCTCAAACAGCTTGAGATTGTTGTAAAAATCCTGATGGGTTTCTAAGCCCTATCATTGTCGCAAGCCTCTAGCAGGCACTACTCCTTGTAGCCAGTTAGGTTCCTCATGGGAGGCTGCAGAGCACGCAGCCTTTCCCCAGGGCCAAGAGGTGAGTGTCTCAGGCAAGATGTTAGCTTGACTTTTTTTAGAACAATTTCATATGAATTCTTCAAAGACAAAAAGGAATAGAAGAATAGCTGAATGTAAAACTAATTCTCTTTTTATTTTTCAAATTATTTTTGAGCTTTACCCTCGCTCCTCAACTTTTTGGTTAGCATCTCTTTCTCTTCCTACTGCTTCTGGGCTAGGATGGTGCCTAATGTGGAAGATGATCTATCCTATTTCCCTCCAGCCTACTGAGGGAGATGGAGGAGCAGGGCCAGGAGAATACTTCTGTTCAGTAATAAGAGCACCTCTGAAAATCTGTGGAAGTGGTTTCATTCCTTAGGTCACAGTGTGCTTCTCACCCTGCTGGGTGCTTCTGTGAGACTGTGCAGGGATATCCTAAAACTGAGTATTCCAGGTATGAGCATGACCATCAAGGGGTGCTCAGACATCATCTTTTGCTCTCCCACCTATTTCTCAGCTCCTGCAGCAGCAGGAGGTGCTTGGGGGCCAAATCAGCTTCTGCCCATCTCCACACCAGGAGTTCTGATGTACCTGGGCTGGGAAAGGATAATTGGGAGATGCTCCCTTCCTGCAGCCTTGGGAGACTCCCTTCCACTGCTGAGGGTTCAGCTCCTCCCCAGCCCCAGGACTAAGCTACTCACAGAGCTGATCTCATCCCCACAACAGCCACACTCCTGCCTGCACCAAGTTACCCACAGTTACCAGGTAGGGTGACATGGAGCTGGGAAGCACTCTGCCTCTCCAAGCTCTCTTTCTCTTAGCAGTGCCCTCCACCCCTTGGTGTTGTCCTCATGCCCTTCTGCTTGGAGAACAGGATTTTGCGAGTACATAACTCTTTACAGAATCACAGAATCATTAGGGTTGGAAAGAACCTCTGAGGTCATCAAGTCAAACAACTAACCCAGCACCACCGTGTTCACCATTAAACCATGTCCCCAAATGCCACATCCACACACCTTTTGAGCACTTCTAAGGATGGTGATTCCATCACTGCCCTGGGCAGCCTGTTTGAATGCCTGACCACCATTTCAGTGAAGAAATTTTCCAAAATCCAATCTAAACTTCCCCTGGTGTAGCTTGAGCTTGATTTTCACTTGGCCTGTCACTTGTAATCTGGGAGAAGAGGCTGATGCCCACTTGGCTGCACCCTCCTGTCAGGCAGTTGTAGAGAGTGAGAACATTCCCCTCTGAGCCTCCTGTTCTCCAGGCTGGGCCCCCCTGCCCCCAGCTCCCTTTAGTTGTTCCTCATCAGACTGTGCTCTAGACCCCTCACTAGCTCTGTTCCCTTCTCTGACCACCTCGATGTCTTTCTTGTCGTGAGGGGCCCAAAACTGAGTCCAGGTGTGGCTTGTGTCACCAGTATGATCAGTGTGATGGGGTGGTGATACACTTTGGGCACACTCTGTGCTCCTCCCCATCAGACAAGGAGGGTAGCAGGACAATGACTGCTGGTCCTTGTGGATACTCAGGAGAAACAGGCAGCTCAGTGCAACTCCTTTTTTCCTCTGTGTTAAGACTCAAAAGGAAACCCACGTGTCCTTCTTGAAAACCTCCTCTGCAAACCCACATGTCTCTCTAATTGAAACAGGGCAGGGTCTGAAACCGTAGGAGTCCACAGCTGCTATTTCTATTGTGCATGTCTGAGTCAAGGTGAAGAGAAAAGTCAGCAAAATATCCCACAGGGTGAATCCTCCATGTGCCAAGAAAGCTGACTCCACATTAAAGGTGAGAGCCAGAGCTTGCAAAGCAGTGATGGCTTGGGAAGACAGAGGCCTTGATTCCTTCCAGCAGCCTCCAAGTGTTATTCCCATTAACATTGGCACTAGCCATCACCCTGAATACCCCATGCACCAAAAGACGAGTGAAAGTGAGCAGGAGGGAGGGAGGTGATAAAGTTGTCAGGCTGTAGGCAAGGCTCTGGCCTCCAAGGGCTGGCAGAGACTCTGTCGTTTAGAGATACATCCTGGGATGTGTTTTAAGAGTAGATTGGAGATGCTCAGGAAAAGGGTGGGTTTGCTGGTCTTGCACAGGCTTCATCTTTGGTCAGCCTTCAGTTCACAGTGCTGGAAAATCAGGGCTCTGCCTTTTTCTTCTCTTTTATCTTCATTACCAGGGGAGGAAAAGTGCTATGTGGCACAAATAAAAAGTGAGATTGCAAAGATGCTTATGTTATCTTCTCACAGGTGTCAAATTTCAGCACTTGGTGAGTGTTGCTAACCCTGTGGCTCACAAGGCACCCATCCTGACTGCCTCCACGGTCAAAAGCACATTCAGGCCCCCACCAGCAAACAAAATCTGTCTCAAAGAGCACAGCACACAGTCAGACCATGCCATGGGGAGACAGGAGAGGGTATCACTTCTGCACTGGATCTCTGCTTTGGTGTTGAAAGAGCAGCACTCAGATAAAAGACAGAGCTGTAGACAGGATGGCTTCTTTTTGCAATGAACAGGTCTGAAAGCCACAAAGAAATCAAAAGTATCCTTGTTACTGAAAATCCAACCTCTTTTCAGAGCACAGCAGCCTTTCTGCAGAAACTTTAGTAATTGATGCAGAATCGACAAGTGAGTCATTCCTCCTTCCCTCTTTTTTCTCCTCTTCCTCCCATCTTGGCACCAAAGTGCACTAAGAAAACAAGATGTCAGGAAGGTGTCTTCTGGATCATCGCTGCAGCATCTTGTCTGCCTTCAGGCTCTGGTGTCAAGTAGTGATCAGCCTCTTTCCTCTGGCCCTGAAGTAGCAGTTTTCAGACATGACCTTCCACCCCTTCACAGCTCCCTGTGTCTCTGAAATGTCCAGAGGTCAGCCCCTCACTGCCTCCACAAGGAGACCTGTTTTGGAGATTCCTGCCTGGCATCAGCCCCACCTCATGTCCCTGTCATCTCCCATCATGTTTCCAAACTGAAGGGGATACCAGGAGTCTAGATGGTGTCCTCCACCGTGACATGGACTCATCATTTCACTATTTGTTGGGGAGTGGCAGCTGTGCACTGCTCGTGGAAAGGTAGCCTTGACTGACTAGCTAAAAATTGGAGGTGACCTATCTGTACAACTTACTGGTCAGGAACAATGTGACAAACTTCATCTTTCTTCACTGCCAGCCTCTGAGGTTAGAGAGGGCCACTACCTGTCATAGTGGGGAGGAGAGAGACAGCTCTATGGATGTGTCTGTAGGTTCATGTGGAGGGGGAGAGGAGGGGTATGCTCTTATTCCTTCTTTCCTACTTCGTTATATTGATTTTCAGTGGCTTGAATGCTTGGAATGCAATAAGGGAGCAATTCCCTTCTATGCTGGCTAGTAAACATTGTCTGTAACTTTATTCTGGGTCAGGAAAGTCAGCACTTAAAATTAAAAGTGGTTCCAGAGGAAGAAAGCCATATTTTAGGAAATTTCAGCTGGGGGTTCCTTGTTACTGTACTTCATTTTAAAACCCAATGTCGTGTCATGTCATGTCATATATGCCTTTAAAAAAGCATTTAACTGATATATATTCTCATCTGCTCTTTACTTGCAATATTTCAAGCAGAAAATATTTTTAAAAAATTAGTTCCCTGGCTCTCTGAATTTACAGCAGAGGCCACAGACTATAAAGTGGAAGGAGTTGAAATTAAGCCCAGGGGAGAGAGAAGTGCACTAGAGAGGAAGTCTCATATGCCAGGTGCTTAAACACATGCATAGTTTAAATCCTGTGCCATCTCACCAAAGCCAGTGGAGCTGCTCTTGTATTTAAGACTAACCTGCCTTAAATTCTGGGACATAATCTCTAAAAAATGTGTGCAGTGCTGGGGTACAGACTGTGATGCCCATAAGCTGCTCCAGGTCTAAGGTACAATTAGCCGTGGGAGCTCCTTATTTTTCTGTGCAAAGCTTCTGTGCTCAGGTCTTGGAAAGCCAAAAGGTTTCCCCAAGGCAGGAAAACCAATGTCCTGGACAGTCATATTGAGGAATGAGTGCCCTTGCTGACATGTGGGTCCCAGATGCGAATCCAAGCTGGGATCTGTGTGCTCTAGGATGAGCAGAAGTTCCTCTCGGCTCATTTCTTGAGTGCTGGGAATTTTATCTGGAAATCTTCCTTCTCATGGATCAGGCAGTTGCAGCAAGTGTTCCACATGCAGTTAAGAAGCAGCACTGAAAACATGGTGCACTACTTTTTAGTTGGATAGACAGGCATTTTACAGAGCTCTGCTCCAGGCACTGTAAAAGCAGGGAGCTCTTGGAAAACATCCAGTGTAGGAAGCAGGACCAGTGGTGCGGGGTGTGGGGTGCTACCCTTTGGAATGCCATGTGCTTCACCAACACAAGCACCTCCAGTGCCCTCTTTGCATTCTGTCCCTCTGCAAGAGTCCCTGCAAATCCCCTGCCCACTCTGCTGTGTATCCACAGGCCCAGCAGCAGGGCTGTCACCACTTTGTCAGGTCTCTGGGATGTCTGCAGCTGGAAACCCCGCTGGGGACATGAAGGAAGCCTGGACAGTTTAGGAGACGGCAGGAGGCAAAGCACATCTACCTGGCCCTGCACTCTGATGCACAGTCTCCCTTGCTCCCCTCTTGACATGTACAAACAGTGACAAGCCCTGTCACCTGCTGCCTGATGTGACCATTCCAAAAGCTGGGAAAGCCAGGCATGCTGTTAACAGCTCCAGCCTCCCCAGAGAAAGCCCCAGAGACTCACAACAAGGAACTGCCTTGGCTCAGGCCAAATGCACTCATGTTAGGAAACCTCCACAGCTGGCTCCCTGGGTGAAACAGCCCCAGTGAAAAGACACCAGCAAGGCAAGCAGACAAAGGGAAAGACATGGCACTGGTGCTTCACCCCAACTCTCCTCCTTGTCCCTTCTCCTCCTATGAGAGGAGAAACCCCTGGCTGAAAGATGTCAACTCTGGGAGTGACATAAACTGCTGCAATTCTTTGCATCATCCCCATCTATGAACCCTTGCTCACTGATTTTCATGCTTACCCCTCATCAGTCTCCTAACCACAACAAGGAGTGATGGAAGCACAGATATCAGCACAAGAGGATCATCTGAGCACCTTCCTGGGGTCTCAGTTTCCTGCAGCTCCACTGGTTTTGGTATCCAAATTGCTATTTCCTGATGGTAAATCATAATCTGGATTTTAGGGGCTAGAAAAAGTTGGGCACTGCCTTTCTGAGGAGCCAAAATCTGTAGGTCTGCAAATCTGTGCCATCAGCAAGAAACCTCCTAAATTTCCTAGATTCTCAAACAATTCTCACAGAGCATCTACTTCCAAGATACATTTTTCAGGATGCTGCTGATATTCAAGTCTCCATCTAAGTAGTCATGCAACAAGCATCACTTTCAAACAATGGTCTATTGATTACTTGCTTCGTTAACAATGATGCTATTCCCTGGAGAGGTTTATTACTCTTGTTTTTTTGTTATTTTGTGCCTTATGGTTTGGTCATTAATGGGTACACTTGCATTTCATTTCATTGTGACTGACTTTCCTGTGAGGAATTCTCAGTGCAGTCCAAGAACCTCCATGAATAAATGTTTACTGTCAGGAGATATGAGTGTGTTGCAGGGCTCAATGGATGTTTTCATCCTGATGATGCAGCAGTAAATCAATTAAAAACATGATTGATTGTAAAATTGTGGCTAACTTGCTTTTGCTTTGGGATTTCATATGACCTAAGTTAGTCAGTATAAATCTAGCAATGTATTACTCATGCAGTGATCATCTTGCTGGAATCTACAGTGAGGACTGCTATGCACACAGCTAAGGCAAGAGCAGGGGCTAAACCTGGGCCTGGCATATCCTGCAGCTCTACTCCTGCACAGAGCACAGAGCCTTGTCCCACTGGTGATTTAACTCCTTTTGGCAACATTTGACTAGAATTCCCTTTACCAGAGGATAAAATAAATCGAAAGGACTCTTGAAAGGGTTCTCCACACAGATACGTTCATTCAGATTAGGGTATAGTGTACATTTAGCAAAGAATAGCTATTCTTAATTAATTCCCTGTCTAGTTGCTTTTTTTTTCGGTCAGACTACTGTAGCCCAAATTAGATTAATCGACTTTGGATATTCTTGCTAACAATCACTTTCTCTTATTAAGCATTATTAATATTAGTTCTTAGAAACTGATGATTCTGGAATAACTCACCGCATTTAGTTATATCCCAAATTCTCCAGTGGCATACAATGGGCAGTGTGTTCTGACTTGAGCAGAAGTCCTCACACTCCCCATTTAAAGCTTTTGCCAAGAGCAATGGGTTGTGCCTGCTAAGCAGAGGTAGTAGTTTCTGTTCTAAAATCAGTTTAGAAATCTTCTGTCTTAATCTTCTGCAGTAAAGTAAACCTCTTGGTACAAGCCCAAACTCAGAAGCCACCATTCAGTACATAGAACTGCAAGGGAAATATGAAGCAAGAAGACTGAAAAGATATGAGCTCGGGACAAAAATCACATCCCTGTCTCCCACACAACCACCCAGGGCTTCATCCAAACCCCAGAAATGTCGATGTAAGTCCTTCTGTGGGCTCTGAGTGCAGCCCAGGGGATGGTCTTCACCTCCATGTGTGCAAGTCTGCAGAGAGGGGCAGGGGAGCGATCTGCATGACTGTGTGCTCAAAGAGAGATTTACAGAGACAATGTGCATAAATCAAGATAATTTATACAGTGCCACAAATACAAACAGCAATGGGCACCCTTCACAAATTCACATACACAAATGTACCTCCACTGTGAATAATGCAGTGACAAAGTGAGCTGCCTTTGTGTGGACATCGCTGGTATCAGCAGTTAGGAATAATAGTTGTCTAATTGTAGTCTTTCACTGTGTGCTGTGTCAAAGCGTGGGCGAGTAATTGCAATCATCAAAACCCTTTCAGAGTTTGTGCAAAGCCCCGACCCCCATCACCTGCTATCAAGCCTATCTGATCCACCACACACATGCACTTACTGGGCAGATGAATTAGCTAGATGGGCTGTTCTC
>VZTT01064954.1:32974-52544 GCA_013400855.1 Buphagus erythrorhynchus | reverse complement strand
CCCGGGGCCCTCCGCTACCTCCTCTCCCCCCCCTCCGGCGCGGCGCGCGGGGCAACTCTGACGTCAACGCGCTGCTCGCCTCGCAGCCCCGTTGCGTCACTGCTGACGTCAAAGCCCTGCCCTTGCGCCCCTCAGCCCCGCGGGGAAGAGAGGGGGGGGAGGAGCGCTGAACTACATCTCCCATGACCGCCGTGGCCCGTGGGGGCCTCGACAGCGTCGATGGCGGGACTGGCAGGGGCCGCCTGCATGGCTGGCACCCCTCAGGCTGTGGGGCGCTCGGGCCGCGCTCCTTCCTGAGCGGGGCGCAGGGTGACCCCTCACACCCCCACCAGCACCCCCTTCCCCGCGGCCGGCCGCTAAAAATACTCCCCACAGGTAGCAACGCCCGGCGATTGGCTGCCTGCCCGAGCGGCCGCCGCTGATTGGTCAGCGGGGTCGGGGGGGCGGGGCCAGGCCAGGTTTGCAGTGCAAGGGTGAGAGGTGCTGGGAGGGCGGGGCCTGCGCCTCAGAGCGGGCGGGGCCTGCTGGGTGTGAGGGGCTCTGCCGGCATTGGGGTGGGGTGGATCGGATCGGATCGGATCGGAGCGGGTCCGATCACAGCCGTTTGGGACAGGAGCCACCCCAGTGTCCCTTAAAACATCCCCGGGTTTGCTCTTAAACACCCCTCGGGATGTTCGGGGTTGGCGCTGGGGCGGTTTTCCTCACATTGCCAGCAGAACCCGGTTCTGGAGGACGCATTGTGAAGGGCTTTTTTTTTAAATTTTATTTTTATTTATTTATTTTTTTTTATTCCCCGCCTCTTTCTCTGTTTGTATAGTAATAAAGCATTTGAAAATGCCAGTCGGAATAAATGCCAGGACTTCTAACCTTTTGGAACTCAGAGTGTATATGAGAATGGGAGGCAGTAATGCAAAAGCTGAAATATTAAGGGAAAGAAGAGGGTAATATTTAGGATTTTCCACAGCTTAACATTTCTGATGGAAGGCTCAATTGTTTGTAAAACACAGTTTTTATTCAGATACTGGGATTGCGGTACTGCAAACAACTTGAAAATCTTGATTAAGACTCAAAATGTTTACAATTTCCCCCTGCATTTTTCACCCATTTTTAAATCTGGAGGGTTGAACATGCCTTCAGTGAAAACTGAGTCACTTGTCACCATGCGCCCCAAATGGAAAATAAAATGTGAAGATTCTAACATTACAAGCACTGACAACTGGGAGGCTACTGTGAACTGCTGTAGCATCTCCAGGAATCGGGAGAGCCCTGGGTATTTGTTTTGATCAGAAAGAGACAAAGTGAAATAACTCCCTAAACAGAGAAGGTGAAAAGACAAATAGAGGGAGTTGTTTTGTTTTGGTTTGGTTTCTCATTAGAGCTCTCAGTGGGACAATAAACACACACTGGCAGGTGACATCAGCCACCGGTGAGGGTTCAGCTCTCCCTGTGCTCAGTTCTGGGGGGGCAGCAGCAGATTTCCCCTTGAAGTGGGAAAAACTGCCACAGATCAGTGTTTTCAGGTGAGATTTCATAAGGAGCTCTACAAACCCGGTAACTGCTGCTGAGCTGCTAAAAAAAGCCAGGTTTTAAAAGCAGAGACTTTCTTTTAAATGGCTTTAGTGCTACATGAGAAGCATTAGGAACTGAATTAAATGTACAGAACTAAGACATTTGTAATCAAGGCAGACATGGGATCCTTTAAAGCTGTAAAAATCAGGATGTGCTTCTTCTGGGCCTTATGGAAAGAAAGCTTCTCATGCAGTCCATGCTGTAGAAAAATCTGGTGTTAAATGCAGCTAGACCAGTTTTTAGGTCCCTCCCACCCCAAACCATTCTATGATTCTAAATGTTAATGATAGGTCATTGGCCCAGGAATAACCTCCTCAGGGATCAACCCCACTTCTAGTGTTCCAGTGAAAGTTTCAATTTATCCTTGTTTGTCTGAAAAAATAGCTGTTAAACTGCAGTGATCACAGTGTGGTCCACACACAGCATGTTGGAAGTAGGCACAGGCCAAACTGTAGTAGTGTTAAATTATTAACACCTAAATGCAGAGTTTAATCCAGGCTCATTTGTATTCTTAAAACCTCGACTAGATTTTTGATTCACAAGGGTCAGAGTAGGGCGTGCAGTGTTTTTCAGCCCTTTTGATTAATACCCAGCAATAACAAAATGTCTGCCTCTCTGCTAGAAAAATCTTTTAAAATGCAATCAATACAAAATAACTCCAACAGCAAAATTTTACTCGTGTTGCCAATTCTGTTCAGTTGGAAGATTAATCTTAAAAGAAAAGAAAAACTATATATTCTCATCTCTCCTGAGAGATTTTGACAAGTCTTCTCCCCAGCAGAGCAAATCAACACAAGTACTTCAGAGCAGGGCAGGAGGCAGGAGTGAGATTAGAAGTAAGAAAACTTTCTTAATCTATATTAAATAAGAAGGATTTGATCTCATGCCCTGTTCATTGCTAGATCCTGCAATGCTGGTCAGCAGACAGGCATCAGCAACTGAACTACAATTTCCACAGTCTGGATCTCTCAGAATAAATCTAAGATCTCTGCATTGTAAAACAACTACATTACCACAAAACCTTGCAGAGACTGCACAGACTTGACAGAGACCTTCTTTTCTGCTAAAGAAATCTAAATTTGGTTCCTCAAATAATAACTAGCACTCTTTAAAAATCTAAATTAGTATTGTTTATTGATCAACACAATGTCCAAATCCAAAATACAGTTTGTTAATCTTAAAAGTTGTTTAAAGAAATTATATATAATCAAGAAAATTTTTACTAGTTATGTCAACAAGGACAAGAATTTTAAAGCTGCAGGAAGACAGGCTCAGAATTTCTACCACCCATCCTTTTCATAGAATCCTCTGCCAAATGAATGTTACTGTACAGAATATATAAACTTTATCCTGGTGGTGGACATGGAGCTTTGTATCATACATACCCGAATAGAGTGCTGTCTCTTTTTTAACATTTTCCTATTTAGGATCACAATTCTCCTTTTAGCGTGGGAGCCTGGGCTTTGATCCTGAAAAAATGGAAAGCTTTCCCCTTTGTATTCATCCCTCTCTAGCCCAATTTTATCCATTTGCTGATTTTAACATGTGTTCCTTTTCCCCACCATCTATCAGTGTGAGCAACCAGGCCTGGCTGCTCTCCAGCAGATATCTTAGCACTGAGTTTGAAATGGAATGTGGATTCTCTTACATTTCACTTTACCAGCAGCGATTTTTCCATAAATACTGATTTGAAAGGGGGTCTGGACCTATCAGATGTTGCCCAGTACCAAGAGCTCTCTGACCACAAAGGTTTTTTGAGGTGGGAAACCACAAAATCTCCTTGTAAGTGATGTTGTTTCAATGGAGTAAAAAAACAAGCAGGAGCAGAATTCAGGCAAAACAGCCAGGTCACCTTCTAGGTGAGCCCTGAGCTTGTCTCATGCTGTGAAGGTGCTGGTGTTGGGTCCCAGCGATGGAGAGCAGCTGGCAGGCAGGGGTGGCACAGCTCAAGCTGCCAAGGAAGTGCACATGGCAGGATGTGTGCCATGACTCTGTGCAGCCTCCTGGCCCCGGGGCAAACAGCCCAGGCTGTGCCCAGGCTTGGCCCTCTGCTGCTCAGAGGGCTGAGGAGTAGGAGTGGTGTCCTGGGAACATACAGGGAAGGGGTGGAGGCAGGAGGACCTGGCAGTGTCTGTCACCAGGTTTGGGCAGAGGTGCAGTTGTGACAGGGGGGAGGAATAGCTATTGGAGTGGAAGGAGGGAAATACTGCAGTAAAATGGGGAGAATGGAGGACAGAGCCTACAGGACTGATGGGCTGAGAACAGCCCAGCAGTGATCACCCCATCCTGGAAGTTTGGGTATCAGTTCTCATGGGATGCTCTGGATTTGGTCTGCCCCACAGCTTAGCTGGGCAGGTAAATCCAAACACCAGCAACAGGACTTGCTCTGCTGTTACAGTGTGTGATGTTACTGTCTCTGGTGATGCCAAGATTTTAGAAAGTTGGCTACCAAGAGCTGGAGCTTGAATGCACAGATTGAAAGGCAGGTTCTAGATCTGGGTATCTGCAGCTTTGTGTTGGGAGTACACTAAAAAATACATTCTAAGTTGGTACTTTCTTAGATATTAGTGACTCTTCTTAATTAAAAAATAAATTTAAAAAAATATATAATTTTTCTGGGCCAACATCAGTAGAAGAAACTGATCTGCAGGAGATCAGAGATCAGAGCTCTCAAGGACATCACTCTCTCCTAAGTGGAATGCTACCAATATTATAGCTTACCTGGAAAAAATTGATAGAGACCTGAGCAAGACACAAAAAGGAGCTGCTGGGTAAGAAGGAGAAATAAACCCAGGAGAAATAAAGATTATGCACCTAAGCCTTTTTCTTCCCAAAGTTTCATCCACCTTCAAGGATGAAACTTCAAGTAAAAATGTGGGTTGTTTGTTTTGCCTGAAGATGGTATAAGGTAGGATCTGTTCTTGAAGAGGAGGAGCCTGATAAGCAACATTGGGGTAGAGATTCTGAGATGGCCATTAAAAAAAAGAGTGAAATGAGGAGTAAGTAATCCAAAACTGCTGTGAAAAGTAATGGTCACAAGTAGATAGAAACTGTAATAGGAGGGGGAGGGAATGGGAAATATTTTATGAGCATCAGAATTTCCTATAGCTGTGAATAAATGGGCTGAAGAAGGAGGAAGGAAGATTGATTTCATACATTAGAGAGGTTGACCTTTGAAGAAAGTTTTATTTTAAATCCAATATAATTTTTTTCCTCGAGTTCACCTTTGCGCTGGGATCCTGCCAGTTTAATGTCAGTTACTTGTGCAGTATCTGTTAATAGATAAAATTATGAGGTGAGGACTGTCCTAGCTGATAGCCATGGAACTTCTAAGTTAGTCAGCTTCAAGTGCTTTACTATGCTCATTCCAAACAATGATTCATACACAGTGTTAAAGAGACAGAAAGCTGTTTTTTTAAACTAACAGTACTTTCATGGAGATCAAAAATAAAGACTGACGACAAAGGGCTGATCTTTTGCCTTTTCAGTTTCTGAATAGAATAAGGTAGCTTAGAAACTTCTCACTAGGAATTTACTTAAGAATTTTGTGTACATAGCATTTTCCAGGAAGGCAAGTAATTTTTTTTTTCCTGAAAAGGGAATTCCAGGAAAACTGTTCAGTCTTCTTCAAGAGAGATACTGAATGTGAAAAAAATAGATAATAAATGGGAAAAAACCATCAGTATAAAGAAATAGCTTTCATTCCATTTAAACTGAAGGAAGGAGCAATGGAGGGGTGACTGTTCACCAAAGCAGTCCAATTAACACAAAAATTCTGCTATTTCTTTTTTTTACATTCTGATTATCATCACCTAGGATTAAAAAAATATAATCTAAGAGTTACCAGGGATGTCTTTTTGAAATAAATGGAAACTCAACTTTATTGAGGCAATACCACCTTTCCTGACTAACCACAGTGTCCTCTAAGCCAAATCTGCACCCTTTGGCTCTCCCAGCAATGCTTTTTTTTCACTTAGGAAGGATCAGTGAAGCCTTCTCTGTTTTCTACTTCTTCAACAAAGTGATGTAGACACACCTTGAATAAGAAGGGGAGGAAGGATATTTCCCTGCATTGTCAATTTATTAGCGAGATTGGAAGGTGCCTCAATTTTTTGCAATAAAATACAGAACAAAATATAATTTTAACATCCCCAGAAGATCTCCCTTGATTCTTGCCTAAGAATTTAAAACAACCAACAACAGTGCAGCTCAGTAAAAAGCCATACATATTTTAAACTTTCAGGCAATCCCTTTTCTCTGGAGCATGTGGCTGTGGACTGGGTTTCTTATGCCTTTCTGCATACTATTCCTATCAGTAACAGTGTTTTATTCTGAGCCCAGGACTTGGAGAGCTTAATTAGTGACTGCCAGGTGACAGGCATAATATCACCTTTAGGAAAGGCACTGGTTAGGGGTGTTGATACTGGGTCTGAAGGCAGTCTGATTTGAGAAGTGCTGAATTAACATGCTGTGCTGTCACGCTGTGACAGTGTGAGTGATGGTGACTTCAAAGTAAATGAGTTAAATGTCTATGTCTTGATAAATACATTCTGAAAATGGTCCTCACGAGAATGAAAACTATCTTCATTTTAAAAAAAACAAACGAAAACCAACAAGGGTGTTTCTTTTCAGCTGAACAGGAACCCAGTACTTGTGCAGACATGAAGAGCTAGTTGAGTGGAAAGATGTCAGGATATGACAGCTGGAGGTTTGACCCTGAATCTTTAAGGGTATTATCCATGGGGGAAAAAAGCCAATGGAAATTTCTCTTTGAGCTTGCTGTGCTACAGATCTGATCCTTACTCAGCTCCTATTAAAGCCCATTGAGTCATAAAGACAGGAATAATGGAAGGGAATGAAGATTCAAGCTGTGTGTTTGCTCCTGAGACATACAAAGTGGATTTTACACAGTTTGTGCGTCCTGTTCATGTAAGGAGCAGTTCATGGCAGACTCAGACTGTCACTGGCATTGAAATGATCACTTGGTTCAAATAGTAAATCACTCATTTCTTCTCCAACTTCTGATTTCTTAAGGTGTAATTCCCAACATAATATAATAAGTGTCTTAAAAGATTAAGCAGAAGGTCATATTAGCATAACATCTTTCCTGAACTGATGTCAAAATGCTGCATAAAGCCACACCTTGAAATCCCCCAGGACAGTGCTCATGGGACTTGCCAATAACACAACTTCACAGAGATTCTTCTGTTTCACAGGTCACAGCTCTTTACCCTGTGGTGGATAGATTGAGCCACCCTCGTGTACCTACATATATATGACCCACTTCATTAGAACAGAATGTTTTCTCTAGAACACACAACCCAGTAGGAGCCATTATCTCATGTGCTATTATTAATGCAAAGACTGCAGACAGCCCCTGCACACAGCAGTGGATCTGTGCAGTCTCAAGAGTAGCTGTAACTAAGATCTTCAGGAGCAGGGATAAAACAGCCATGTCACAAAATTACATTGAGTTTGGCAATGGCAAGAAGAGATTTCTTCTTGATCCCACATGACAATTATCTTCCATGCTGGGAAATGAGTGTTCAGAGTGACATACTTTTTATTGTAGCTAATGGAACTCAGATTTGTAAAGAAAGTGATTCTGCTGTGTGACCATATTATCTAAATTGCTTTGTCGCCAACGCATAAAAAATTGAATATAAAATTGCCTGAGCATAATTGAGTGCTGACTCACCCCCCGATTAAGGTAAATGGTGGAGTGTTCCAGGGTGCCTTGGAGCTTTCTATAGTCTCACAATCCTATGTGAAATCTCCTAATTGATTTTTTTCCTCCTCCAAGCAAACTTATGTTTCATGCTCCTATTTGAGGCAAGATGCTACAAATCCAGCTGCTGTCACAAGACATCTTCCCCTTGCTTCGTTATCTTGATCAATTTTCTGCTGAAACTCTCATCTTTCATCCTGGCTGGTGCAGTTGCCTCCCTTATGATTATTCCAACTGCTGGCTCTCCATATTCATAGCCACTCTTTGAGCTCCAACTCTAACTCTCTAGTTTCTAAGGCTATATAGCTGAGGATGTTTTCTCACAAAAAGCTTTTCATAAATTCTCCGAATTTCATTTCAGTCTAATCCCAGGCTGCATACACACATGACACTGCTCAGAACAGACTTCTAGTAAAGTACCTGCATACATGAGCAAGAAAATACAGACCCAAGTATTTTAAATGGATTTTTTTTAAATCTTGAAAATAGCCTCATACTCATTTGGAGGTATAACTGTGTGATTATGCTTAAAACCACAAGAATTCTCAGATTTTGCAATTTAAGTATTAGAAGGGCAATTGTAAGAAGCAATGCCAGAGACCTGAGGTGAACTGAGCCATGGATACTGGGCAGAGAGCTCAGATTTAGCTGACTGTGGCAATAAGTCAAACCAGCACTTGTGCCTTGGGTGATCTCTGTTTCAACTCTCCCTCAGGTAGTGAAAGGAAAGAGCAGAAGGCCTATGACCTAAATGAATTACAGCAATTGTCAACCAGCAGTCCTGCCTACAAGGATTTGCAAAAGATGCCAGCCCTGAGCTGGAAGATCTGGGAATCAAACCAGTCATGGAAGTGGCAGGAATTGGTTTTGTTTCCAGTTATCTCTGAACATCTCCTTTCTGGCTGGCTGAACTATTGCATGAGCAGCCATTGAAAACCGAGTAAGGAAGAGGCTGAAATTTGTTTCCTTTATATGTGGGACTGGTTTCATATCAGAAAATAAAGAGTAACTTCAGCACATGCATTGGGCTTTGATTCTCCAGAAGCACTTGTCACTGCACAGCCCAACCTTGTTCCTTACCAGGAATTGTAACTTTTGTTGTCTGATAAATGCTTTGCCTCAGAGGATAAATCACATTTATCTCCAGCTCCAGAGAGATAATAATGCAATTGTTCCTTCACACCAGGAGATCTGCTCCCTGGAAGTTCTCTTCTGAGTTGGATAATATTTTCTCCAAGAGCTTCCTTCTGTAGAATAAAAAGAAATTTAGTTGAAATGTGTTTCCATAGACAAGCCCTTTGGAATAAAACTAATTGTAAAAAAACACCATAAATATGGTAAGGAGGAGTAAATCTAAAATTCAGAGCTGATCTAAAGCTGGGTCAGAATCCAGCCAGAGTTGAGGATCTGGTCTCTTCTGGTTGATTGGCACAAAGTCTGTACCTTTGCAAAATAAAGGCATATTTAAAAGATGGAGTGGGGGAAAAAAAGGAATCTCTAATGGTGAAGAAAGCAACACATTCTGAGACTAAAAAAAATGCTGTCTGAACCCTTCAAAGATAGGAGTGAAATACATAAAAGCATCCATGGCTTCCCCAGGCAGGTTAGTGTTGGTTGTTACTCCCAGCCCAGGCTGCATTTGACAGCTCTCTCTCACTTATATTGCCAGAAGTGTGTTTTGAAAGCCCAATATTCCTATACAGATTGTTCTTGCTAAATGTTTGACAGCAGCCTGCCCAAGTGACATCCAAATGGGCAAAATTAATTGTTAATGTCCCCAGTTCAGCTGAATCAGGGAAGTGCCTCGATGACAAGGAAGAACATCACTAGGAAGATTCAAGGGAGGCACGAGGGGATTTGAGGGGAGTGATGGATTCAGTGTCTGCAGCCATTCCAACATTTAACCTCTTCATCTACAGCAGCTGCTGGGTTACTCAGCTCATTTACTGGTACCCTGCCAGGAGGAGTGCAGGCAGAGTAGGGAGCAGAACATCCTTGGCTGGAAGTCCCAGCTCATTCTGCAGCAAAGATAAGCCCTTGGATGGAAATTCTTCAAAGGGATGAGGCCAGGCAGACTGTCACCATGGGCATCTTGGAGCAAGCAATCAGTCCTCCCTTTAGTAAATAGAGATACAAGATGGTCAGGGAAGAGCATTCTTCTTAAATGTGTTGAGAAAACGAGGCTGGGACATCTATCATCCCTGATCCACAAAGTGATGGAAGTTCCTGAAGAAGCAGCAACTCCTGTGCAATCAAACAGGAGCAGCTCTGCTGGTCCTGCCCTGCAGCTTGTGCTCTAAACTATAACTAATGAGTGTAAAGGCCCTGACAAAAAGAAAGCTTCCACAGAATCCCTTTTCTAAGGCCTTTGATTTTACTGGAACATGCACAGCAGTAAAATTCATATAGCCAATGGGAAAGCCATGTCCTGGCCTGACCCTGCCACAGAAAACAACAGAACGAAGGGGCAGGGATTTGGGGTCACGTTTGGGGAGGATCCATGATTCAGCATGTCTGTTTACTAAATCTCCTCTAATTTGTCACATAATGAAGGAGCAAAGCAAACACCTGCAGCTCCAGGCTGCTGCTTCATTGTGAAAAGGTACAACGCAGTGATGAGCATCTGAGGAATAAATTAGTTTCAATTAGGACAGTAGGTCAGAAAGAGCAAGATGATTCATATCCAGGATGTACTCCAACCCTCCACAATAACACTCAGCAATTCTGTTCAGCTTTGCTCCTTCAAAGCACCCACAAACAGCCTGTCCTTTCCATGGCACTGGCAGGTAACAGGCAGGGAGGCTTGGGTGTGCACTAAGACCTGCTGATTCCTGGAATAATTGAGCTAAGCTGGGAAAAAATGCTTTCCCCAGCAACAGGAAGGAATGAGACAGCTCTGTCCTAGTCACAGCATGCCATTGTTTGTTTAGAAATCAGTGGACATAAAGATTCACACCCCAAAATTAATAAATAAGGTACCCAGAATTAATAACCTCTCTTAGGGAGCCATCTGCATGCAGTTTTCC
The DNA here is from genome assembly GCA_013400855.1 of Buphagus erythrorhynchus. Taxonomy (NCBI): domain Eukaryota; kingdom Metazoa; phylum Chordata; class Aves; order Passeriformes; family Sturnidae; genus Buphagus; species Buphagus erythrorhynchus. The sequence goes on along the minus strand of VZTT01064954.1, from coordinate 42,221 downwards.
CAGGAGTAAGGAACAGGTCATGACAGAAGGGGTTTAGGAGTGCTTGGCTCCTCGGTTAGCACCCTGACAATTCCTCTGCTCAGCTGTGCAAATCATATTTTACTTGCTTGACTGTGAGTTGCTGGGCAGTGGGATGTAATTTTCCATGCTTGCAGTTGGCACTGGGTTTTACCTTGACTTGCATCTGACAGTGCAAGCTCTGTCAACATTGTTTAGCCTCTTGGAAAATAATAATTAAGAAGCCTGTATGATAGTCATGTATTAGTACCCAAGAATTCATGGCCAGCTCCACTTTAACCTTGTCACCATAGTTTACTACTCTGCCACAAAATGTCTTTTCCAGGATTACCTGAAGACTGGGATGTAAGAAAACCTTAGGGGTGCCAGACATACATTGGGTTGACTTTGATCTCTCTGAAGGCAAATCTTTTAAAGTTTAGATAAGGAATCTTTTAATGAAACAAAAAAAATCACGCCACTTATATCAATTCCAGATATAAATAAGTCTGCTAGAAATAAACAGGAGCAAGGCAAAAAGGAGACAGCCACACTCTGCAATGTCAGCCCAAAGTGGCTGTCTGATGGATGATGATATGGCTGGCTGGGAAAAAAAGTCAATCTAAAAGTCTTGCTTGCCAGTCATCTGGCAAATCTTCCAAAGGATATTGCTGTACAGTGGCACTGAATTGGTACCTGCTTTGCATCTCCTGCTATCAAGAAAGGCTATTTACTCCTTAATGAAGTGAGGATTTTGAAATCTCTACTATGACTCTCACCTTAGGGACTCATTGTACCCCTCCCCACGGCCAGTTCTCTGTTCCCTCCCCCTACCAGTCTGCCATGGATGAGGAATCTTATCCCAGGATTCTTTAGGATGGAAAAATCTATGAGATAGAGTCCAGCTGTAACACAGCACTGCCAAGCCCACCACTAAACCACNTCCCAGGATTCTTTAGGATGGAAAATATCTATGAGATAAAGTCCAGCTGTAACATAGCACTGCCAAGCCCACCACTAAACCATGTCCCCAAGTGCCACACTTGCAAGTCTTTCAGGTACCTCCAGGGATGGTGACTCCACCACTGCCCTGGGCAGCCTGTTCCAATTCTTGGCAGCCATTTAGGTGAAGAAATTTTTCCTAATATCATCATAGGATCCTGGAATGGTTGGGGTTGGAAGGGACCTCTGGAGATGTCTGATCCAACCCCCTGCTAATGCTGGCTTACCCAGAGCAGGCTGCACAAAGATGCTTTTTTAAAAGATCTTCCCATAGTAAAGATGCTTTTGGACATTTAAGGCATCACTAAGGTACAGAGTACACCTGACTCCATCCAGGCTATTCCAGACTCTTTACCTGGTCACAGCTCAGGGTTCTGTTCCCGTGTCCTGCAGGGGAGGCAGAAGTTCACAGCACTGGGATTTGTAGCACATCCATAATCCTCTTTCTCCAGAAGCATCATTACTTCATGCTTGGAGCTGTAGGGCCACGTTTCATACTTCTGAATAAGGCTTACAGCATAATACTTATTTTCATAACTAAGTCATTTGGACTCTGTACCCAGAAGGCAACAGTAAATATCACCACTGGCCATTTCCTAATGAACATAAAGCAGTAACAATTCAATGTCATTTCAAAAAACTTCCCATGAAAACAAAAAAATCTCTAAAGAACAGGCTGTCTGGATGAATATTAATGATTTTTCCCCCTGTTTCTTCAGCTCCTCCCATGTGGTTCATAATCAGCTGTAACTGAGTTCATGACCCTCCTGAGTTGTGATGAAGTGCAATGGCTTAAGACCATGGAACTGGGAGTACTGGCACATGGATAACCCTGTCTGAGGAGCAGCTGGGTATCTGGTGACCAGACACTTCTGGGTTTTAACATGGGCCCAGTAAAAGCTATTTTCAGCCTAAATGATCTTTGATACTGAAACTAGAGTTAACCTGGATGGTGAGTGGAGGAGATCATCTGCTCTGAGGAATAAACCAAGGGAGAAGGAGGTGGGAGAAGAGTGGGAAGGTAACAAAGGAGAGGGACTCTTTAGGGAGAGGAATTAATTTGGAAACATGCAGTGATGGAAAAAGGAATACAGGAAAAACTGATGTTGCATCTCCCCATCAGTCCCTCTCAGGTCCCTGTCCCTGCTCAGCTGCCAGCCACATTTGTCATTTGTAATTCTCAGCCTTCTTAGATAGATGGGGCTAAGAAGCAAATGCTGTCTCAAAGCAGCTCCTCTCACCTTTGCTACTGCCAATTTTAGTAATTTTTAGTCAATTTGGTTTGGTTGTTAATAAGGATTTGATTCTAATTTCGCCATGTGCAGCAGTAACTTGTTAACAAGTTGCTCCAGGAGATCTTTATAGGACAGTGGAAACCAGGGAGAGGAAATAATTACAGCATTTCCACCTATGGTAGTCTGCTTCAGGGAAGGTATAAATAGACCCATAAGTGTTTGTTCACTTAAAATTTCAGCCCAACTGCTTTCTCGATTGCCAGCAGCAGAATTAATGGATGGTTTTTTTTTTTCTTAAAAAAATGAGGGCAAATATCATCTACTAAATATCACTCTCCCTTCCCTCTAGACTGCAAGCAGTATTTAAAAACTTACAGAATTTTTACCAAAACCAGATGTTGGGTGTATAAAGTATAGGCAGTTTTTCAAAGACATTCTATTTGTTTGGAAAGGGAAGGGCAATTAGATCAGAAAACTCAATTCAGCTTCAGAACAGAGGAACTTAATGGGGGAAAAAAAAGAAGGAATTTACATTTCATTCACTTGGTGCATCCAAAAAGCTCTGGACTGGTGCATGCAAAGAGTAGCTCACTTTGGAGCAGCACCACAAGCTTTGAGAGAGCAGTTACTAAAGTGTCTGAAAGCACCCTGTTTATTGTCCTCTGCTCTCTGAAGAGCAGAAAGACCACAGCACAATGCCCAGATGGGGTGGAACAGGGGCCCCAGCAGGTTATGGGGACATTGATCTGTGAGCTGGGCAGTGGGACACTTGCATCCAGTTTGAGCATCCCAGAAATAACCTACCTGACTCAAAGGAGGTTTGGAAACCTCTCCTCAGGGCCCAGCACACCTTGGTGTGGGAGGAAGAAGAGCCCAGTGTGAGTGGCCTGGACCTCTCTCCAGGAGCAGCACCCCCACAGCTCCATCTGCTCATGGCTGGAACCCAAAGCCCTGCCAACATCCATTTTTCCCTGCACCAAATCATTTAAATAAATTTCCCCAGTGTAGGCTCAAAGAAATGCAATAAACATCATTTGTGTGGCTCCTTGGAGCTCAGCTGATGGGCAGCCTGGAAGGACTTTGTAGGCAAATGTGTTGCCTCTGGCCTCTCCCACTGAAACCTCAGCTTGCACTCCATAACAGCCCATCAGTGCAGTACCCTGCTTCTGCTGTTGTTCAAGCTGCAGGTACCACACTGAACCAAACAACAGCTAAGAAACAAAAGACATTTTAAGTGACTTGTGGTATCTGCTGAGCACCAGCTGTCCTTTTTGTGTTCTACTGTGTCTCCAGTCCCTATGCTCTGTGCTCAGGGCTCCTGGGTCCCATTCAGCTGCAAAAAACCAAAGCTACAGTGAGAGGAACAATCTAATCTGCTAGGGAAATAAAACAGTTGATGACTCATAAAAACAAAAGGGACAGATATTTGAAAAGAAAAATAGCAGAACAGATTCAGATGTAATTGTGACTCCTACCACAGGAGTGCCTGGAGAAGTAGCAAGTTCTGCCACGTTCTTCCACTTGAGCCTCCAGCCAGCTTCAGTGGAGCCAGGACTCAAACCTGTGGTTCCAGGTAGCCTTAGTAAAGCTTAGATCTGAATTAAACCACTCTTCTGCATGCCTGGGGATGTGGTGGCATGTGGCTGCCCTGGGGCATCTGAAGGAATATGTTTGTGGTGACAGCCCAAAGCAGTGGGACAGAGCTGAGTGCAGCCACAGGAGCTGTGCTGGAGTATGAGATAGCCTGAGGGAGAAGGAGCTGTTTGCAGGTTTCCCATGGGGAGCTGACTCCTAAATCAACTCTTTTGAAGGCAGCAACAACGGCACAAGCCTGGGCAGCACAGGATGCATGTGTGGCTCTAGGAGAGGAGGATGGGAGGCTGAGCCCACTCACCTGAACACCCACCTTCCCCCTGGAGGGGCAGCAGGTGGAGTCAGTGGCTGCTCTTCAGGGGAAGAAGGACCCCAGGCTGGCTCAGACACCCCTGTGATGGGGAGGGGTGGGGTATCACGGGGTGGACTGATGGCACCCCCTTGTAGCCCAGCTGTAACACTTGGGGCTGTCACCTCTGTGCTCCCTCCTCTCTCCCCAGGGCAGCGTAACGAGGCCAGTGGAAATCTGAAGAAGAGAGATTTCCTTAATTCAAGGATTCCTATTCAAAGCTACAGCTATTGGCAGATTTTTTTCTATTCCTATGCTTAGCAGAAGCTGATAGTATTTATTAAACTGATCTCAGGCACCAGAGCTGGATCCTGACTTGATATGCAGGCAATCATCAGAGCCTGTTGTGTTTGCATGAATGTACTAATCCTGCCTCTGCTTCCTGAATGCATAAAGCCATGTACAGGACCACTCAGCTCTGAGAGACTTGGAGATGGCTGCAGAGGGTGAGACAATGTTTTAATATGGAGAACTCCAAGGCAAGCTATTTTGGTACCTCAGGATCATTAACATTTTTGAATGTCTGAGAAGCTGCTAACATTTATAAGCCATTACAACCAAGATTCATTCTCCCAAATGGAGAAAGAGCTCCTATTTTTCACATACGCTCTAGATATTGATAATTTTCTCATTTTCTGATATGACAGGGCTTGGGGATTTTTTCCCCACTGAGACAAGGTGACTGACAGATGGAGATAAGAATTTCTCATAAAGAGAAGCAATGAATTTTTACACAGCTGAGGTTGGAAGAAAGCAATAATTGTCCTAATACATAGGCACAGCCCTCCAGAATGGCTGATTATTTACTTCAAGAGTCAGTCATCACTGGCCAGAATGCCAGGCCTGTCTTCCCAAGCCAAGGTGAGAGCTGAGATCAGTGCAAACAAATCCTCACCCCTCTGCCCACCTGCTGTGGTGCTGTTGGGTGGTGAAGGCTGGTCCTGTGTGGTGATGCCAGCCTGGGATACCCCAACCAGCAGAGAATCACCAGCACCTCTGTCACAGTGAGCCCAAGCCACTGTCACAGAGGTGGCACTTGGCACAGGCTTCGTTCAGTTTTAGGGTCATTCTCAGCAAACACTGGTGTGCTTGGAGAGCCCAGGGAACTTGGGACAGGAGTCAGAGCTGCCACTGCAGAACCTATCTGGACCCTTAAAAAATGACAACAAAAAACACCAAAACCCCCTCAAAACAATAACAATAATAAAAAGAAAAATCAAAACAAACAAAACCCCCACCAAACCCCCCAAAAGAAAGCCAGAGAAACTGCCTCCAACTCTTGGGCTAGGACAAAGCCTTGGAGCAGCAGGGGAGCAGGAGTGCCCACTGTCAGTGTCACCACCATTCTGTCCCCCTAGAGCAGCTGAGCAGCTCTGCTTCCTGCAGGGATCCTCTGGAACCCTCTGGCTTTTCCCATGCTAGACCACATCTTGCAGGGCTGGAGCTGTTGCACTGGTACACACAAGCCAAAATTTACACCCCTTTACCTGCTTTCCTCCCAGCCTCCTCTTCCAGCTGTTCTCCCCTCTCACTATTGCATATTCTGTTCTTCTCTGCTGCTCCTAATAGCTCCTGTCTATGCCAAGTCCCATCCTACTCAGCTCTCATTAAACCTCAGACCTTGGGGAGAGCTTTTCTGCATTGATTTCCCAGCCAGCTTTTGTCTCTTTGACGTCTAGGTTCTCTTTGTTTGTGCTTTTCTCTCTGGATCTGGGGATTATTCTGCTTCAGTTGATGCATGGATCCAGGCCCTGATATTTTGTTGAACTCTGTGGGATCTCTTCTGCTTGGCAGGTGCAGTGGTGGGTATGTCAGCAGCACCCACGGTGTTGCAAAGGCCTTGAGAGGCTGATGTATATCTCAAGCAGTAGGAATGTGCTAGACATTGGCTTGGGAGAGACATTATCCCTGGCAGATACCAGCTCCAGAGAGACATTTTCCATGGCATCCCTGCCCAGGAATAGATCCTGAGTTAATCTAGCAGAGGGACTGGCTGTACAGGGCTGTGCTGCTCACTGGAGGAATGGCATGGGGTCACCACTGCATTTTGTTCTCCTCGATAAAAAGCTTTGGATCTGAGCAGCCCCTGCCCGCAGCAAGTGCTCCCCCTGGAGCACGACAGGTCCGGGAATATGTGTGCCAAGAGGATCTTTTATTTGGAAAACAAATGCTATTGACTATTTATAAACCTCGTCTCAGAGCAAGGCAAGGCCAGCAGGAAAAAATGCCACCATGGGAGAGTGAAGGTGCTTAGTGAGGAGTAGGGCAGCCCTGAATTATAGGGCAGCAGTGAGCAAGTGACTTGGCCTTTTCTTTTTTGCCTCCTCCTGATTTAGTCTGGAAGCGTTTCAGCAGGCACTTTGTCCTGTTATATGGTGATAAAACCCTGGACTCAATAACTGAGATCTGCTGTCTGGCATCGTAGCAATACAAATAACAATAAAAGAAACAAAACAGAGATGAGTCAGGCTGGTTTTCACTGGGAAAAACATCAGTTTTCCTTATTACTCACGAGCTCTCCTCTGGGGTACTCTGCTGGCCACCATTGAGGCTGCCTTTTAGGGAGGCTGTATTTTGCTCAGGTCCTCCTAAAAAAAGGTTCTCCCTGGGGTTTTGGAGGTTTGGTGGTTGCGTATCCACATCAACAGAACTGTGAGTATAAGCAGAAAAAAAGCCTTTTAGCCTTTTCTTTTGCAGAGAAAAAGCCTTTTAGCAGCTGAGCCCAGTGGAACCACAAGGCTGAAGATACAACACAGCATGCAGAGCCCACAGCCCATGGTAGGACAGACAATCCTTGAGGTCCAGGTCTTCATCTGGGGGGAAAAACACAGGAGGGAGCCTGGAGGGGACCACCCTGGCCCTGAGGCCAAGGTCACCCATGGGCTCCTGAGCTGTGACTCTGTCATGCCCTGCAGAGCATCCTAACAACAGCCCTGATGCATCCAAAACACAGACAAGTGGCCAAGTCCAGCTGGAAGCTGATTCCTGCTATTGAGATTTGTATTTATTAATTTGTAGCCCACTTGCTTTCTTTTGGCACCATTTTTCTCTGCAAGAGAAAAATTTCCCCTGAATCACTGCGTGTTATTTCCACTTGTCAAGATAAAGGTTAATGAAATACCAGTAACTGCATCACAAATCCAGCTCCATATCTATCCAGGATTTTATATGGCAAGTTATACTGCACAGCCTGTTCTTAGAAAAGGCTGTGATTAAAAAAACTAAAACTGTCAGAGGTCAAGAAATTCATAGTTAGAGCAGCATAGCCTCTGCCCTTCACTCCTCACATCTCGCCTGCAGGACAAGGAATAAAAAACTTCCTGGAACTGGCACAAACAAGTGTGGGACGAGATTTCCTCCAACACACAAGATTCTGCAGGACTGTGGTATTTAAACAGCATTTTTGTTTGCAAGTGTTCCCTGCATCTGGGTATGGGTTACTTGGATATTTATACACTACGTAAATAATACATAAATACACAAATACCATAGAATCATAGAGGATCCTGAACTGGAAGAGACCATTGAGTCCTATAAATATATATAGAATTTAGAAGCAACATGATGCTATAATTGACATATATCTGTCTTCAAAGAGCTTTGCACCAGAGGCACAAGGAGAATTTCACATACTTGCTGCAAAGAGTTTTTCATGCTCTGGACGTGAAACCACCAAGGACTGAAGGACACTCTGTGCCCAGGGACTGGGGAGCTGAGACCAATTTTACTGCTGCAAACACCCCTTCAAGGTCCACTGGCACAGCCTCAGCCCCAAGTTAAGCACTTGGAGACAGAAAATGCCCCTGTCCAGCAGCAGCTGGGGCACGTGAGGTTTCAGGAAGGAAGGGAGGAGCTGCTTTGTTTTCTTCCTAGGAAAGGCCAGCAATGGGCTGAGTGTCGGGAACTGCATTTGGGGTGAGTCAGGAGATTGGCATGGGGTGGCTTGCACTTAATACTGGCTTGAACACATGCCAGAGAGGATTTCCAAAATTCACAGCCAGTTATTTCTTGTCACAGAGTTAAGAGATCCTATAGCCTGTTCTTCCACTCTGAGGCATGCGATCAAAAGCCTGCGGAAATTATTCTGAGAGGGTTTGTTTGTTCTGTAAATATGTATTTAAAATCTTGAATACAGATGAGTAAGTTTGAATAAAAAACAAAAACAAAACAAAAACTTCTAACAGAGCAAGCCCTCTCACAGACAATCTTATCCGTCTTTGGAAGTGGATTATAAAGCATTGTTATGAAATCCCAGTGCAGATTTTATTATGGGCTAAATCAAAATGCTTTGGAGTTTTTGGAATTCAGATCTGAAGTTCAGTGTTTCAGCCCATATGCTCCATATAAAAGTAAGATAAATGAAAGGATGTACTTTTTCTTCCTTTTGATATGCAAAGATTCAGATGAAATGCTTACTTTCCAATTTGGTTTTTCAGTAGAAATTCACCAGAGATCCTATCAACATGAAATACCCCGTGAAGCCCGAGGAGCTCCTGGAATGATTGATGACATCAAGAGCCAAAAGAACATGTACAAAGCGTCTGCAGAAAGAGATCCTTAATCACTCTGTGAAGCCTGTTGATTTGTTGCCAACTACTTAACTTAAAGCTTGTGTTGTCATATATCTAACTTTAAAGTTTAATGAACCAGTTGGAGAAAGGAAATCTCTGTTAAAAAATTCAGTCCTGTCCCTTTGGCTGCAGTGGGAGCAATAACACACTTTGTTGGACACTCTCAGCAAGTCCCTCATTAAAACAGTAGCACCAGAGGAGATCTAATTTTCCTAATATTTGTAGACTACAATGCAAGAAGGAAAATATTTGAGATTTTATGTATTGCTGAAGAATAAGTTAAAAAAAACTGAAACAACAAAACAGTGAAAGCTACCCCTCAGGTTATATGCTAGACCTCTTTTATTTACAAGTATTTTACCACTGAAATTGAATATCAATATTATTTTTTTTTTTTAATTGCCCACTAGATGGCTGTAATTGTTATGGCCATGCTTAATTTTTGGTATTGAATTCCCATCTTTAAAAAAATCTGTTCTTGCTTTTTTTTTATTCTTCAG